>PVLA01005026.1:0-158284 GCA_004027455.1 Hydrochoerus hydrochaeris | reverse complement strand
CAAATAAAGAGAATTTCATTGGAAAAAATGTAGATGCTCAGTTCCTAACTCTATATTACATACAAGTTAATAAACAGGAACACAGGCTACATTTTGCTGTGTGTAGACTGACAGCCCCCACGGGGAACTGCCCTCCTCCCCACTCCAGGCCAGCAGAGCTGCGGGAAGCGCACACCTGAGTCAGTTTGCGGGCTCCATCATCACATGCCCGTTATCCACTGGGCTTAAAGAAACAAGCAGTGCAGAGAATGCACTCAGACTACCTTCTGCCCGGCACACTGGGCTCTGCTGCTGTTCGTTTTCTTGCCTCCGGTAAAAATCCAAGCCGAAGCTGCTAGGCTGAGTGCGGTAAGAAATGCAGAGCACTGGCTGGGGCTGCTGCTTCGCCGTCCTGGAGGACCAGGTCAGCTGCAAAGAGGGAGACAGCAAAGCGGAGTGTAACACACAGGAGGTCGCAGAGTTACCAGCAGTAGGTATGGGGGGTTTGTGTTTGTTGGTTGGTTTGTTTTGTTTTGTTTTTTTGAAATATACGCATGTCCTCAGGTTTCCTCAAGAGTGACTAAGATAGAACGCCTAAGCTTAGGGAAAACCTACCCATACTTCAAATGCATTCTGAGCCATTTTGGACACTGCAGTGATAAAAAGACTGCTCTAAAATAGCAACGTGACAAACTAGATACCATTTATTTACTTTTATTGACACTGTCACTGTGCTTTTACTTGACATTCTATAAAAGTAATAAATGATTCCTAAGGCTTCCTAAGACATGCTAAGATCTAGCATGTTTTGAATATGTAGCCCTAGTAAAACTTTGAGAAGGGTTTCCATTTACAGACAACAATCACAATAACACAGAAAACATGGTTGACAAAGTGACAATTTGACAGTAGAACAGTAAAGTAATAAAATGCATTTCACCTTTAGTAACTATGTCTCTATCCTCAGTAGCTAAGACACAATCTGACTGAAATTTGAAAATACTGATTTGGAAACAAATATTTAAAAAGTTACTACAATTGTGTAACTGTTTATAAAAGCAGGAAATCGGTAATCTTCAGCTGTAAAAGTTGGTAAATACCAGGAGGAAAGTATAAGTGAAAGGGTATTAAACATGCAGCCAAGTTAATATCTAAAATTTATTAGTTCAGAAAAGCAAAGGTATTGCTTCAGGAACAGGCATTTCCAGGGACAGGAAGTGACGTCAGGGGCTCTGAGCTATGAAGTCAGCTGGGACCCACCAGAAGCTCCTGGGAGAAGCAGTGTCTAGGTGACATCAGCCAGGCCATGAAGCCTGGCTGCATCTCTGACCTCCCAGTGTCCTCTTGCTTCCATAGAGAAGGGAAGGAGTGGTGCACAGCCAGGCCTGGGGGATGCACGCTGTCACGCTGCATTCTGGGAGATGCAGCAACTCATATGAGCACCCGCCCACCAACAGGTACCAGCCAGTGACAAGAGTAAGCAGCAAGCATGGTAAGAGACCTGGGCTCAGGAGGAAAACTGCCTAGAGAACACCATGACCTAGTCACGGGGAGCAGCAATACTTCCAAGGGGCAGCTGCTAGGGAGGCACCAGGGGAGAACGAACTGGGCAGGAGACCATTACTTCCAGAACCCTCCAAAGCAGGCTTTGTTCCAAAAAATGCCCCGGGATACAAATCACTAGCCATGAATTTTTGAAACTGCATGATTTTACTAGCTAGCACCAAGGGGACAAATTTCTGATAATGATTCCCTGGCACCATTTGAAAATGTTTAAACCATCACTTTCTACCCATATTTTACACTAATAACTGCAGCTATAATTAAGGTCATGGTACTCTTCATTCACCAGTCCTGAAATTGGTAGCAGTACTGACAAAAAGCACTGAAGTGGCAAAAATCTCCACTGTTAAAGGTGAAAGTTCTGACCACCATTTAGTACAAAGGTTGGTAACGACCTCAGAAATGCAACTCTAAGCCAGGTATGGTGGCTCAGGCCTATCATCGCATCATTCGGGAGGCTGAGGAAGGAGAATCTCCACGAGTTTCAGTCCAGCCTGGACTACAGAATGATTTCAAAGCCAGCCTGAACTATGTAGGGGGAACCTATCTCAAAACAAAACAAAACAAGCCGGGTGTTGTGGGTCACACTTGTAATCCCAGCATGCAGGAGACTGAGGTAGGAGAATCACTGAGAATTCAAGACCAGCCTAGGCTACAAAGTGAGCTCAAGGACAGTCTCAACTGCATAGAGAGATCCTGTCTCAAAAATACCGATATACACACACACCAAAAAAAATAAAAACAAAAACAAAAAACAATCACCAAATAAAATTTAGAAATTCTATATATCGGGGCCCGCACCACCGCCACAAGGTGAGTTGCAGCTCACCAGGGCAGGCCCGGGAAAAGTTTGGGACCATCAATCCAGTGGCTGGGTGCCTGCCCAGCCCCCTAGGACACTGGACTATGCCCCAGAGGTTCTGTGAGGTTGAGTAGACCACGCCCAGTGACCTTCTTTCAACCAGGGAAACCAGGCCCACAGCGCAAGGGGAGCCAAAGCCACGTGAGTCCCAGTAGCCGGAGAGCGCAGGAGGTGATTTCCAGCACATCCAGGGAAAGCTTTGGAACATCACTGGAAACATGGAAATATAGGAAAATGACAAAACGAAAGACCAAAATGCAATCTCAAACTTCCAGCCCATCCCAAGAAAGCCTAGGAGCCATGTACATACAAGAAAATACTAGCCATACACCTGAAATGCCTGAAATGATATCAACTGAAATAAAGAAGCAAGTACAGGAAGCTATGAGGGAACTTAAATCAGAAATAATCTCCCAGGTAAAAGAAGAAATGATAAAAAATAGTGAAAGAAATACTGAATGCATCCAACAAAGACACAGCTAAAAAATTAGAGGAACACAGCAAAGTGATACAATCCTTGAATGAACAGTTTAAGAAACAAACAGAATACATGAAGCAGATTCAAAGAGATATACAGGAAATCAAAAATTCTATTGAAAGTTGCATAAATTGCCTCAATGAAAGTGAAGATAGAATCTCAGACCTCGAAGATAAGATTGCAGCTAGTGAACAGGAAAGGAAAGATCTTCTAAAAATAACAAGAAATCAGGAAATAACAATTCAACAGCTGCAAGATGATGTAAAGAAAAACAGCATAAGATTAATAAGGATAAATGAGAAAGAAGGGGACAACACAAATGATATTAAGAGGCTATTTACAGAAGTAACAGCTGAAAACTTCCCAAACATGAGTATGGAACCTGACACACAGATTAGTGAAGCATATAGAACTCCAAATAGCCATAACCAAAACAAAACTACCCCCAGACATATAATAGTCACCATCCCAGAAATCCAACATAAGAACAGAATATTAAAAGCTGTTAGAGAGAAAAGACAGATCACCAAGTCAAGAAGACCATGGAGTGAAATGTTTCAGATCCTAAAGGAAAACAACTTCCAACCCAGACTGATGTACCCTGCAAAACTGTCCTTCAAAATGGATGGAGAAATAAAATACTTCCATGACAAAGAACAGCTGAAGAACTTCATGATCACCAAACCAACTCTACAAAGAATGCTGAAAGACATTCTAGATACACATAGGAAAAAACCACTAAGCAAGACAGACAATTAAAAAGAATGTAAGTTAAGATACAACATCAGAAAGATAACATGTCAACAATAAACCAATATATGAAAGTTACAACCATTAATATAAATGGCCTCAACTCACCAATTAAAAGAAACAGACTGGCAGAATGGATCAAGAAACAATGCCTAACCATATGCTGTCTACAAGAAACCCATCTAACCCAAAAGGAAACTCAGAGACTGAAAGTCAAAGGATGGAAAACAATACTCCATGCAACAGGAACTCAAAGAAAAGTGGAGGTAGCTATTCTGTTTGCAGACCATGTGAACTTCAAACAAAGAATGGTCTGAAGAGATAAAGAAGGTCACTACATACTAATTAGGGGAAAACTGCAAGACGAAGAGATAACAATCTTAAATATATATGTACCAAATTCCAGAGCACCCAGCTACACAAATCAAGTATTAACAGAAATGAAAAATCAAATAGGCAATAACACAATTATAACAGGAGACCTTAACACACCATTGACACAAAGGGATAGATCAACTAGACAGAAAATCAGCAAAGAAATAACAGAACTGAATCACACCTGTGAACAAATGGATTTGATAGATGTATACAGAGTGTTCCATCCAACAACATCAGAATATACATTTTTCTCAGCAGTACATGGGACATTCTCTAAAACAGACCACATACAAACCCACAGAACATATTTAAGTAAATGCAAAAGAATTGAAATTATCCTATGCATGTTATTGGATCATAGCACCATGAAACTAGAAATTAATGATAAAAGTAACTGCAAAAACCCCATAAACACATGGAAATTAAACAATACACTCTTGAGCAATCAGTGGGTCACAGAGGAAATTAAAGAAGAAATTAAACAATATCTACAAGCAAGCGAAAATACAAATACAATTTACCAGAACCTGTGGGATGCAATGAAAGTGGTCCTCAGAGGAAAATTTATTGCACTGAGTTCCCACGTTAGGAAAACAGAATGAATACAAATAAGCAACCTGATATTACACCTCAAACATCTAGAAAAAGAAGAGCAAGCCAAACCCAAAGCCAAAAGAAAGGAGGAAATTATAAAGATCAGAGCAGAAATTAATGCAATAGAGATTAAGAAAACAATACAAAGAATCAATGAATCAAAGAGTTGGTTCTTTGAAAGAATAAATAAAACTGATAAACCCCTAGCCAACCTAATTAAAAAAAGGAAAAAAAAGACTCAAATTCATGCAATACAGAATGAAAAAGGTGAAATCACTACCAATCCTGTGGAAATACAGAAGTTCATCAACAACTATTTCGAAAACCTCTACTCTTATAGGTTTGATAACACAGAAGAAATGGACAGATTCCTAGAAACATATGAACCACCAAAGCTGGATCAAGAAGATGTAAAACTGCTGAATAACCCAACTTCTATTAATGAAATTGAAAATGTAATCAAGTCCCTGCCAACAAAGAAGAGCCCAAGCCCAGACGGATTCACTGCGGAATTCTAAAAGAAATACAAAGAAAACTTAATGCCGACACTCCTCAAACTCTTCAATGAAATGGAAAGGGATTCTCCCTAAGTCATTCCTGGAAGCAAATAACACTCTAGTACCAAAACCTGAGAAAGACCCAACTAAAAAAGAGAACTACAGGCCAATCTCCCTAATGAACATAGATGCAAAAATTCTCAATAAAATATTGGCAAACAGGATGCAGCAAATCATCAAGAAGATTATACACCAAGACCAAGTGGGATTCATCCCAGGCATGCAGGGATGGTTCAACATACGTAAATCAATAAATGTAATCCACCATATCAATAGAGCCAAAAGTAAGAATCACACGATCATTTCTATAGATGCAGAAAAAGCTTTTGATAAGATCCAACACCCGTTCATGATAAGAACCTTACAGAGAATTGGAATAGATTGTCTTTACCTCAATATGATAAAGGCCATCTGCAACAAACCAACAGCCAGTGTCATATAAAATGGCCAAAACTAAAAGCCTTTACCTTGAAATCAGGCACAAGACAAGGATGTCCCTTAACACTGCTCCTATTCAACATAGTACTGGAAATACTAGCCAGAGCAATTAGACAAGAGGGAGAAATAAAAGGAGTAAAGATAGGAGAAGAAGTTAATTATCATTATTTGCAGATGACACGATACTCTACATAGAAGACCCCCAAACCTCCACTGAAAGACTCCTAGATATAATAAATAAATTCAGCAATGTAGTTGGATACAAAGTCAATACTCAAAAATCAATAGCATTCTTATACACTAACAATAAAATCACTGAGAGAAAAATAAGAGAAGCCACACCCTTCACACTAGCATCCAGAAAAAAAAAATGAAATACTTAGGAATTAATCTAATGAAAGATGTAAAAGAGTTGTACAGGGGAAATTATAATACCCTGAAAAAAGAAATCAAAGAGGACCACAGTAAATGGAAAGACATCCCTTGTTCATGTATAGGAAGAATAAATACTGTGAAAATGGCCATTCTCCCAAAATTGTTATACAGATTCAATGCAATCCCAATGAAAATACCACTAATATACCTCATAGATCTAGAGAAATCACTCCTAAAATTCATCTGGAACCAGAAGAGACCTAGAATAGCAAAGGCAATTCTAAACAGCAAAGCCCAGGCAGGAGGCATCACAATCCCTGACTTGAAGTTATACTACAAAGCTACCATAATAAAATCAACATGGTATTGGAATAAAAACAGACCTGAAGCTCAATGGAATAGACTAGAAGATACAACTATGAACACACTCAGCCACCTTATCTTTGATAAAGGGGCCAAGCATGTTCACTGGAAGAACGACAGTCTCTTTAATAAATGGTGCTGGAAAAACTGGCTTTCCATATGCCAAAAACTAAAATTAGACCCATGCCTGTCACCACGTACTAAACTAAAATCTAAATGGATCAAAGATCTAAATACTAAAACAGAAACACTAAATATTTTAGAGGATAAAGTAGGTAAAAATCTTGAAGACATAGGGGTTGGTAGAGAATTCATGAAAAAGAACCAAACTGCATGGGAAATACTTCCCAGAATCAATAACTGGGATCATGTCTTATTAAAGAGTTTCTGCATGTCCAAAGATATCTCCAACAGAATGAAAAGAAAACCCACAAACTGGGAAAAAATCTTAGGGAACTGTCTCTCAGACAAAGGACTTCTGTCTAAAACTTATAAAGAATTTTAAAAAATCAGACCCTCGAAATTCAAAGACCCAATCCAAAAATGGGCATCTGAGATGAACACACAGTTCTCAGATGAAGAAGTACGAATGGCAAATAAATACATGAAAAAATGTTCATCATCATCATTTGTCATTAGAAAAATGCAAATTAAAACCAAACTGAGATTCCATCTCACTCCAGAAAGAATGACCAGGATCTACAAAACTACCAACAACAAATGCTGGAGAGGCTGTGGGGAAAAAGGAACTCTTCTGTTTGATGGCTCCTTCACGTCTTTAACAAAAGATGAAAATACCAAATATACTGAAGGGCAGCACCCGCAAAGGCCACAAGATGTCGCTTTCCGACAACCCCTTCCTTGAGTTTCTACCAAAAAGGAAGCGGGTGGGGCTGAGAGGTGTGCATCCATTCAAATACAGAGCAATGGATGCACATAGATTAACAGGGATTCCCTTCTAACAACCCTAAACTTAAAACATTAACCCTTCCTTCATTTTCTGTTTCCCCTGGAGCAAAACTGAGCATGCTGGTACCAGAATAGATATGGGACACCAAACCAAATAGTTTCCATCATTACCTTTCCGTCTTTAGTCAGGGGGATTAATCCTGACCACACATTCTGACTCATACTTTATAGCTAAGGAAACTGAGGCCCAGAACAGTTATCTGCAAATGAAATCCAGGGCCAAATTTTCTGACACCCAATCCCTCAGTGGTGGCTTCTACAGCCTGGTCCTCCTCCATTGCTCACTGTGGAAGTGGCTAAAGGCAAGATTTGACTATTTTTGCTTTTTGGAAATTAATTTAAAATATTTTATACTAAATTGTCTGGTACAAATTCATACTTTAGCTTATTAAACAAGGCTTCTGAGAAATTTTGTGGGTGCTCTATGTTACTTTGAGCCTTTCTCGGGATGGGTTACTGGAGAAGACCTCTCTCCTGCTAATGAACAAGCCACAGTCACAAAGCACGGACTGTGGTGGCTGAACAACAAAAATGGATTCTTTCACAGTTCTAGGAGCTGGAAGTACAAGATGAAGGTGTCAGCGGAATTGGTTTCTTCTAAGGCTTTTCTCCTTGCCTGATAGGTGGCCTGGGCTTCACATGGTCTTCTTCTCTGTGTCTGTGCCCTCATCTCCTCTTCCCACAAGGTCACTAGTCAGGTTGGATTAGGACCTACATCTTATCTTACCGTAATTACCTCTTTCAAGGCCATGTCTCTAAGGTACCCTATAGGAGTTAGGCCTTCAGCATAAAAATTTCAAGAGAGGACATAATTCAACTCACAACGGGTAAAAAACTGAGAAGCCTGTATCATCCCTTCCAAAGCTTTACCATGAACATGACAGCATTGGAGTCTGTGTCCTAATCCTACCACACCACACACTGAATATTATGGGTTTCTCTGAGCTCCTGACTTCATCTGCTTTTGGTACATGACTCCTGGATTGTTTGATGTTTTGTTTTGTTTGTTTTTGTGGTGTTTGTTTGTTTGGATGGTTTGGTTTATTTTTGGTCCTGGGGATGGAACCCAGGGCGTTTCCCATGCTAAGCAATTGCTCTACCACTCTGCCGTACCTTGATTTTTTTTTTGTTTTTGTTTAAATGGGAATGGAGCATAGAGAAAAGATTTCTGATCCCTGTTCCTGAGATAAGGAATTACATTCAAAGGAGCAACTAAATATAGGAACAGATGTGTGTTAACAAGTATGTTTTGTCCTAAACAATGATTTTTGTTTGTTTGTTTGTTTGTTTGTCTTATTTTTTGAGACAGGATCTTTCTATGTAGTTCAGGCTGGCCTTGAACTCACTATGTAGCCCAGGTTGGTCTCAAATTCAGCACAATCCTCCTCCCTCAGCCTCTGAAATCCAGGGATTGCAGGCATGCACAACCACATGGCATAAACAATTTTAACTGCAGAAAGTAAAAGCAGAAAGAAGAAACTGAAAATTATCTCTATTCTGCCTCTGAAAAACTATCAACATTCTGCAATTCTGCATTATCAGCACAGTCTTATTTTTACGTACATATATACAGTTTTTTTTGTTGTTTTACCAAAAAATATTGGTTCTCTGATTTTTTTTAAATATTGAAAATAAATTGAACACAGGGAATTCCGAGCTATATCCTTAGCCCTCCTACATACACCTTTTTTTGAGGCATTCTTGCTAAGTGCCAAGGCTGAGCTCTAATTTGCAATCCTCCTGCCTCAGCCTTCCAAGGATCTCAAATTATGGACTGATTTAGAAAAATTTTTGTGGCTTATTCTCTTAACCTAATATTTCCCAAATTATCCAATACTGTTATGCAAAAAGTGTTTAATCACTTATTTAACCAACTTCTGATTTTTAAACATTTTACTGCTTCCAAATTTTCATAATAATGTTATAACAAACACACTTGTAAGCAAATATGCTTTTTTATTTCTTACAACAACAAAAAAAAACCTTACAGTGGAACTGCTAACCCATGAAAATTCCTAGGGTTTTTTTTAAGCTTTATTACCAAGTTACTTTGTATGTTTCCTGTACCAAATACCACTCTGCTTAGCAAAGAAATGACTGCTGCCCTACACTGGAAGGACAAAAAAATTACTGTCCAAAAACAAACAAAACTTGACCAATATAAGAGATAAAAATTACCACTGAGGTTAAAAGGTGTTTTTCTTTTCGCACATTTATTGGCCATTCCACTCCGATCTGTTGTGAATAAAGTATTGTTTTGTCCATGATTTCCACTGAAAGAGACAGACAGACAGACAGATGGGGGAATCAACCCAGGATCTCACATACCCTAGGAAGTTCTCTCCCACTGAGCTCCCCCCACCCTCTGCTTTTTTTTCTCAGCAGCATGTCTGTACTGCTTGTAAGCATTTGCTCTGTGTTCCATCTGATGTCAATGTATTTTAAATACTTTTCTCAGTTCACATTTGTCTTTTGGTGGTGCTTGCATTTTTTTTCTGTATACATGTCTGAAATGTTTAAGTGTTTCATCTAGAAATCTTTAGCTTTCTCTTCAGTGTTTTGCTGCACATGAGCTATACATGTCTGCCTTTATTTGGGACTTTTAATAGTTTCCTTTTTTAAACATCTTTTATTGTAGAAATATATACATAATATGAAAGTTACCATTTTACCCTTTTTTATTTTTATTAGTACATATCTGCAGTACATAATGATTACATTAATTGTATGGGATTGGTACATGTTCATAACACATTTCAATTCCCTTTTCCCCCCATCTATCCTCCTTTTATTTTTCTAACATCAGATTCATTTATTTATAAGCACTTATAAAGATAATTGTCGTATACAGATTGAAAACCAAATTAATAGACCAAAGAACATATAAAATGTATAAGATAATTATACTAAGATATACTTTTAGATACATTGTCTATACTGGATTACAATACCTTTTTTCCTATTATCTGCCTTTTATTTCAAGATACATATAGATAGATAGATAGATAGATAGATAGATAGATAGAGACAGAGACAGACAGAGAGACAGAGAGAGAATTGAGTTTTTCATATGAGAGAAACCATGTAATATTTAAGCTTGTGTGTCTGAGTTACTTCACTTAACATTATGGTCCAAAAGACTCCTAAAACTAATACCCAACTTCAACAGCTTAGCAGGATATAAAGTCAACAATTCAGTCAAAAAATCAGTAGTGTTCATGTACACCAAAAACAAACTCATTGAGAAGGAAATTAGGGAAGTAATGTTCTTAACAATACCATAAAGAAAAATGAAATACTTAGGAATTAACCTAACCAAGAAAGCAAAAGCCCTCCACAATGAAAGCTCTATAGCTCTGCAAAATGATAGTGAAAAGGGTATCAGAAAATGGAAAGCCATTCTTTGTTCCTAGATAGGCAGAACCAATATAGTCAAAATGGCCATACTTCCAAAACTGTTAAATAAGCCAGGCACAGTGGCGCATGCTTGGAATACCAGCACTAGGGAGGCTGAGGCAGGAGGATCGTTGCAAGTTCAAGACCAGCCTGGGCTACAAAGTGAGCTCAAGGCCAGCCTGAACTGCATAGTCTCAAAAAGACAATAAAACAAAATGAAACAAAAAACTGTTATACAGATTTAATGCCATCCCAATCAAAATACCAGTAACATTCCTTACAGAACAGGAGAAAGCAACCATAAAATTCATATGGACCTAGAAGAGACCTAGAATAGCAAAAGCAATTCTGGGCAAATAAGGGCAAGACAAGGGGCATTAAGATCCCAGATTTCAAATTATACTACAAAGCTATAGTGATAAAAGTATCATGGTTATGGGAAAAAAAAAAACACAGACTCATGGGATTGGGGATATAGCTCAGCAGCACATCACCTGCCTGGCAAGCACAAGGTCCTGAGATCAATCCCCAGTAGCAAAAAAACAAAAAGAAGAAGGAGAGGAGAAAGAGGAAGAGAAGGAGGAGGGGGAGGAGGAGGAGGAGGAGGAAGAAGAAAAGGAAAAGGAGACAGAGGAGAACAAACTCGTGGGTCAATGGAACAGAAAGGAAGATACAGAGCAACTCCAGGCATATTCAGTTACGTTATTTTTGGCAAAGGGACCAAATACCTACGCTGGAAGAAAGACAGCTTCTCTAACATATGGTGATGGGAAGCCTAGCTATCCACATGCCAAAGGTTGAACTTAGACCCAGGTCTCTCACCATGCACTGAATTTAAAATGGATTAAAGATCTAAACATTAGAACATAAACACTCCATCTACTGGAAGACAAAAGAGGTAAAATTCTTGAAGACGTAAGTATAGGCAAAGACTTTCTGAACAAAACCCTGGTTGCATGAGAAATAATATCAAGAATCAACAAATGGGATCACATCAAATTACAAAGTTTCTACCCAGTGAAAGAAACCACTGACAGAGTGAAAAGACAACCTACAGAATGGGGAAAAAATTTTGCCAGCTACTCCAAAGACAAAAGAGTAATATCTAGAATATATTTTAAAAACTCAAAAAGTTAAATCCCCCAAATTTAAAGACCCAATTAAAAATGGGCATCTGAAATGAATAGACACTTCTTAGTGAAGAAATATAAGCAGTCCATCAATACATGAAAAAATGTTCAATGTCACTGATTATTGGAGAAATGCAAATTAAAACACCTGAGATTTTATCTCACTCCAGGAAAAAAATAGTTACCTTCAAGAAGTCAACAAATAACAAATGCTGGCAAGGCTATGGGGAGAAAGGAAACATTCTGACACAAACACTAAGGAAACATTCTGACACAAACACTAAGGAAATCAATCCAGAAATGCCTCGAACAACTGACAGTAGAAATTCCACTTGACCCAGCTATTTCCCTTCTAGGTATCCTCCCTAAAGAGTTAAAGACATCATACCACAGTGATGTATGCATACTTATGTTTGTTTGGGTTTTTTTGTTTTTGATTTTGTTTGGTTTGGTTTGGTGATTTGGTTTGGTACTGGGGATTGAATTCATGACCTTGCACTTGCCAGGCAGGCTCTTACATCGCTGCACTAAATCCCCAGCCCTGGATACACATGTTTATACCAGCACAATTCATAATAGCTAAATCTTGGAAATATCATATTAAAAGATGAATGGATAAAAAATGTATTTATATACAATGGAGTACTATTGACATAAAGAAGGATAAACTTGGGTTATTTGTCACTGTAACCATTTTTAAGTGCACAATTCTGTGGCAATAAGTATATTCATAATGCTGTGCAAGCATCACCACTATCCATTTGTAGAACTTTTTCATAATTCCAAAAGAAAGTCTATACCTTTAGAATGGACAAAGAAAATGAGGGAGGGAAGGAGAGAGGGAGAGACGGGGCTGGGGTATTTAGCCTTAGAAAAGAAGAATTTACCTGTTTGCACCAACATGGATGAATCTGGAGAACATAACTATAAGTGAAATAAGCCAGACACAGAAGTGCATATTATATGATACCACTTATATGATAAATTTTAAATAATTCAATCCATGAAGCCAGGTACAGAATGATGGTTGCCAGGGGATAGAAGAATGGTGTTGGTCAAGGGATACAAAGTTTCAGTTATGAAGGATGAATATGTACCAGAGATCCACTGGACAGCAAATTGCCTGTAGTTACCAATAGAGTGGATACTGACAACTTTGCTATCAGGGTAGATCTCATGTTTATTGTTATCACAAATAAAGAGGGCACAGGAAACTTTTGGAGGTGATGTATATGTTTATGGCAATAGTTGAGATGGTTTTAAAAGTGTTTATTCATCTCCAAACTCATTAAGATAGATGCATTAATTTTATACATCAATAATACTGCCATAAACTTTTTTTAAGGAAAGAGATTCTGTGCCCATTAAACAATAAATCCCATTCCTTCTGCGCTCCAGGCTATGGTAAGCTCTATTATCCTTTTTGTCTCTGTGAATTTGCCAATTCTAGAGAGTTCAAACAAATGGGATTATACAGTATTTATCTTTTTGTCTGGTCTGTTTCACTTAGCATAATGTCCTCAAGTTCATTCATTTGGTTGCATGTATTCCCTTTTAAAGCTGAATAATACTGTCATTGCATTATGTATGCACTTGCACTTGCCAGGCAGGTTCTGTGCCTCTGAACTATATCACCAACCCTGGCTTCACTTTTTGTATGTCATTCTCTCAGCTACCCAAACTCTATTTTAATAACTGGTGCTAATGTCAAATTTTGGTATCCAAAATTCACATGTTGATACATAATACCCATTGTGACAATATTATGAGGCTTTAAGGAGTTCATTAGGTCATGACGATGGAACCCACATGAGTAATATTAGTGCCCTTATAAAGAAGCTTGAGGGAGGCAGTGCCCCTTCTGCTGTGTGAGGGCACAGCAACAAGGTGCCACCTTTGAAGCAGTAAACAAACTCTTGCCAGACAACAAATCAGTGGGCACTTTGTGCCAGCTTCCAGAGGTGTGAACATAAATTTGTTGTTTGTAAATTATACTCAGTTTAAGGCTGAGTGTGACGGAACATACCTGTAATCCCAGCACTCAGAAGGATGAGGCAGGAGAATCACTGAGAGTCGGAGGCCAGGCTAAGCTGCATAGTGAGTTCATCTATAATCCCAGAGACTCAAGCAGGAAGATCATCACAAATTCAAGGCCAGTCTGGACTACATAGTGAGTTCAAGAGCAACCTGGAATACATAGGAAGACCCTGTTTCAAAAAAGCAAAGCAAGGTGGAGGCCAACTGGGGATATAACTTGATGAGAAGGCCATGCATTCCATCTCCTGTACTGGGATGGAGAGTAAGGGGGACTGCATTTCCTGAGAACATCAGCCATGTCCTGTAATAGCTTTTCACAGTCACCGCTGGGTAACAGGTACTAAGCTAAGTGCTTCATAAGTATATAACTCTCATTTCGAGCTCATGAGGTAGGTGTTGATTTGTTTCACAACATCAGGGACTGAACCAAGGGCCCTGTGTATACTAGCCAAGTACTCTACCACAGGGCTCCTGCCACTGCTCTTTTTACTTTTTGACACAGAGTGTCACTTGGTAAATTGTCCAGGGAACTGGAACTTCCAATTCTGTTCCCGCAGCCTCCACACCAGCTGGGATTGCAAGGACATGTCACCATGCCCCGTCCAAGGCACATATTATTACCATTTTACAGATGACAAAATTGAAACTCAGAAAAATTAGGTGACTTACCCAAGGTACTAAAATTTTAACTGGCACTAAAATTCTGATACTGAAATTAATACAATTCCCAATGATAAGGCAGTGCTAAATTTTGACAGTTTTGTCTTCCATTCTCCCTATCAAATAGTTTACAATGACAGTTTCTACATTTACTAGGTAACTGATTTTATGATAAGATTTTATGATTAACTTTTTGCTATTTTCAAATTTCATATATTGTATTTGCAATTCTACTTTTTGGAAACCAAAATTTTTTGACATCAAACACAATATAAAAGACTAGGTGTCTTCTACCGAAGTCAACCTTGTCACATTCTCATCTGCCTCTTTAGTTTTTTAGTTATTCCGAAGCTTCCATAGATCAAAAGTGGATCAAAATCTCTCACCTCAATTTATTTCCCAGTTTTCAGTGGTGTGAACTCTAATATACAGGTCTCTTTGTGGTGTACTCTTTTTGCCTTGTGGGCTATTTTATTGGTGTTTAATTATAGCTAACATTTATTGAAAATTTATTGGGTCCCATCATCTGTATTAATAGTTTCCCACATACTATTATCAAAACAATTTCAGAAGTAGAAAGGTATGGATCCAAGTCTTGTAAGGATTGCAACTTTTACAGGGTCTTCTTAGAAAAAAATACAAAATTATAAACAAAAGTAAGCACGATAATGTTGATTGAAAAACAAGAAAATAAAATTAAGAAATCTCTTCAGGCACTTAGGAAAAATTCTTCCTGGTCCAACCCCCCACCTAGAAGAGTTCTGGGCCAAATTGAACTTAAGGCTCATCTGCTTTACCATAAAATCTCTGCATGGTTGGGAAGAAGTAGATGTTATCATTGACTTTTTATAGACAAAAAAAAAAAAAACTAAGGTGAGTAAATAGCTCTAGGGTTGCCACTGGAATCTAAAATTCATGCAAATGGATTCCAAAACCTTTGCTACCCTACTCGCTTCTGATTATCCTCCTTGGCCTGCACGAACACTTAGCTAAGGACTGCGGAGAGGAGACGCTAAAAGGGACAGCAGAAGGGAGGAGCAAGAGCCACGAAGACCCTCAGAAGATGACCCGGAATGGGCTGCAGTCTTTGGAGATTAAAAACGCCTCGGGAGCGAAGAGGGGAGAAATATAAGGGAAAGCGGTAAAACGAGGCAAGAAAGTCAGACGCCGGGTGGTTTTATTTCCGCAATGGACAGCGCCCAACCCACGCACAGGCGTGTCACTCATTTGCCGCACCGCAGCGGCCACGCCTGGACACCAGGATGTCAGGGCCCCACTGCAGGGAGAGGCGAATGGGAGCCGAGGAAGAGGGGGAGGACGCCTGCAGCCTCCGAGGTGCTGCAGAAACTTCACTGCAAAGAGGGACAAACTGCCCTTCAGCCGCAGGCTCAGAGCAGCGCCGGAAGTGGGGCCCGGAACCCGGCGGCCCTCTCAGCCAATCACCGCGTGATGCGCCCTCCGACGGTGGCCCGCACGGCACCCGTAAGAAAAAAAAACGTGCAACTCAAGAAACAGTAAAAGGCGCCATCCTCCTGCGTTCCTACGCGGGCTACCACAGCAGCGTAACCAGGGCAGCGACTCTTCCTCCATCTTTCCCCTGGTTAACCTACCTCAGAACCATCGTATGTTTTACCTGAGTCCTGTCTCACACGCCACAGCTGCCCTCAGCAAAGATGGCTGATCTGGGCGATAGAGAAACCGGATGTGGGCGGCCTGGGAGCGTGGGCGAGCGCCGGGCGGGGTGGGGGCGGGGAGCGGGCGGGAAGGCGTGCTTAGGGGCGGGGCTGCCCGCCCCCAACCTGTTTGCTGCCTATTTATTTATTTATTTATTTATTTATTTATTTATTTATTTATTTTTATTGGTGACACGATTTCGCTAGGTTTCCGAGGCTGGGCTCGCACTTGCGATTTCCCTTGTCTCAGCCTCCTGCTGGAATTACTGTCTTTGATGCGCAAATGCGGCCGCCGGCTGCTGCCCTCGGTCCTCCTCTGGGGGCGGGGCCAGTGGGCGCCTCGCCCCCGCTCAGGTGTCCACCTCCGCTAGGTGCCCGGGAGTCACCGAGGTCTGGGCCCACCGGTCCTGCGGGCACCTAGTCCCTACGCGGTCGCTGGTCAGCAGCAATGAAGGGCGCCCCGGAGGACGCTCCGCAGTCCAACTCCCGCTCCTCCGGGTCCGAAGAGTCCCCGGGCTCGGGCCAGGACCCCGAGGTGAGGCCTCCTGGGGAGGTGGAGGACCGTGCTCGGTCCCCGGAGGCGACCCCCAAGAAACTTTGTGGGTATTTGCGTAAGTTTGGTGGTAAAGGGCCAATCCGGGGCTGGAAATCCCGCTGGTTCTTCTATGACGAGAGGAAATGCCACCTTTACTATTCGCGGACGGCGCAGGATGTTAATCCCTTGGACAGTATTGACCTCTCCGCTGCAATCTTTGACTGCAAGGCCGACGCTGAAGCGGGGACTTTCGAAATCAAGACTCCTAACCGGGTTATCACCCTGAAGGTAAATGGACCGCTTTGCTGATTTTCAGCTGAGATTTATGCCCAGTTCCCAGGGCACAGCGGGGCACCAATGTGTGGTCACTGTAAATTGACCGAAACAGTTATCACCAGCTTGCACCTAGAGCTTTGTGCTTTCCAAAGCCCATTCACGTCCATTTACTCATTGAGATTCCAGGGCCAGTGACGAGGGACCCATTTGAAGGGTCAGGAGACTGAGTCAGAGAGATGAGGTTTATGGCTGGAGGTCAGGCATTGAGTGGTGTGGACCTTATTTGGAATCTTGCAGTCTTTCTGCTTTTAGTGTTCTGTCAAAAATTCGACTATTGTGTGTGTGTTTGAATCCATAGTTACCTTAACTTTCTTTCTGAAGTATGATCAAGATATCATCTTTGCAAACCTCAAGAATGAGACTGTGATTCACTTCCTGATATTCCGGTCAAGGGGAGTGAATGCTGACGTTGGCAGGGATTGGGAAGATAAAGGCATAGGTTTTCACTGATCAGCCTAGGTTGCTCATTTGGACGTGTCTAAACTAGTGAGCAGTTAGTAAGTGTTTATTGAATGAACACACCTGCACATCCATGGTTATGTAACCTAAATCACTTAATTGGAAAGAGCTCTGCCTAGGAGTTCTGTGGGCCTCAGAGAAGTCTGCAAGGAAATAGCCTCCCTTTCCCCATGCTCATCTGCCTCTTCCCCAGCCTGTAGCTAACTAGACATCTGTGGACACTCACCATTTAGTGGAGCGTGGCCGGTGAGTGGGCTGACTCACTAGTTAAAATACTGGAAACTAGCAATTTCAAGCCAAGAAAGGCATTTTGGACATCATATGGTTCCTAGGTTTTGTTTTTCCTTCCACAGATTATGGGCTGGATACAGGGTTTCCAGCATGTGACTTTTACTGTGCCATTCATCCATGCATGCATCTGACTTTGTGTTAGGCTCTGGAGTAGGGAACCAAGTCAGTCCTGCCCCGACTAACCCCCAAATAGCTTAAGATGTGGTAAGCAAGACTGATGGAGGAAATAACAGTCACAGTAAAATATACCACAGTGACACTATGACAAGTCTTAAGAAAAGTATGTGACAGGAGAGGAGGTTATCCAGAAAAGTATTACCTGAGGTTTGAAGGAAGAACTAAATTTTTAAGAGGCAAAAGGGAGAAGGGTACACCAGGCTGACAGAGCCCTGTGAGCAAAGATTGGACATAAGTGTCCAGGCAAGTCCCAGAAGTCTGGGACATATGTAGGGGTCCAAATAATGGAGTTGGAGGGGGGTGGGAGTGTATTTGTGAGTTAGGTTAATAAGCTTGGACTTTGCCTGGCAGACTATGGAAATTCTGTTCCAATAGACTATAAAAATTGCATGGTAGACTATGGAATAGCCTTAAGCAGGGAAGCACAGAGATTAGATGTTTAGAAAGCTCAGTCTGACTACTGGGTAGATAGATTTGGGGAAGAGGAGGCTGGTAGTCAGAGAACCCATCAGGAGGTGATCTATAGGGAATCAGTGGCTGAGCTTGAGCTGTTGCACTGGGAAGGAAGGCAGATGGCAGTGGATAGGGATGTTAGGGAAGTGGAATATTGTAGAGATGTCAGGAATGGCCTGAGTAACTGTCTGGCTACCTGGCTGGGTCACTGACAGGAGAGGAACTCAGAATGAGAAGACTCCCATAGGGCATAGTTCTTCTAAGTAGACTTAAGTCCCAAAAGTGTGTGTTGACTCACCATGGTATCTTCCAGTGCGCGTCACAATCCCTGACTCATATGGTAGGTGCTCAAAAATGAATTATATAACAAAATAGTATTTGGGTTTTGCTGGAGCTCATCAGCTTTAGCATCATGGTGAAGCCTTGGGAGGTCCCTCAGGGAAAGTTTATGGAAAGAGAAGGCAATGGACATCATTTGATTTTACTGATATGTATACCACAACTGAGAGCTTCTTTCATAGAGCCCCAGCCTGGGATATGCCTCATCTATGACCCTCTTGGGAAGAGAGTTGCCCTAGTTGCCATGTAGCCTTCTTTTCTCATGTGGCTTTGATTGTGGGCAGCTCTGAATACTCATCCTCTGCTCCCAGTGAGTTGTCCATCCTCTGTTCACGTCAGCTAATTTCATGCCTTCTTTACATAAGCCGCAAATCTGGCCATAAATTACAGTGAAGTTCAGGTCTAGAAACAGGAAACTAGAGGTTTGGGACCAGTTCTGCCACCACAGTTCTGCAGAAGGGCTGTTCACGCCTGCCTCGCCTCTTTCCTGGAGGATCCAGTGAGTTGATGGGCATGAGAGTGGGTGTTTGGGCCACCCACTACTGGGAAACTAATGACTAGCCTCAACCAGTAACTCGTTTGCAGTGCTGAACCATGTGGAAGGTGCTGCATGTTGTCACAGCATGCACGTGACTTTCTAGTCCCCGTTCATATTTGGGATTTCAGTGAATCCCCCCAGCAGGAGGGATTATCCCAATTCCCCCAAAAGACAGCTAAGACTTGCAGATGTCAGAGGGAGAGAGGGAACACACTGGGTGCACCCAGAGTCAGAAATGCAAAGCCCTTTCCCTCTCTCCCCATATCTATCCCTCTGTCCAGTGTGCACATTTTAAGTCCTTGTCAGGTGTCAGGGGCGGTGCTGGGCACTTTTTATTTCATCCTCACAAACATCCCATGAAGGGCTATTATTTTGACCATTGCACAGATGAGGAAATGGAGGCTCAAAGAGGTTAAGGAACCTCTGAGTGGGTGGTTATTTCCCATAGCCAGAAGCATGTGGTGTTTCAGCAGTGAGTGTCAACCCACACCTTCCCCTTATCCTGTGCCCAGTGCCACCCTGCAGGCGCAGGATCCTGCCAACTAATCTTTGTGCTTCTCAGGCCCCCACCAAGCAAGTGATGCTGTACTGGCTGCAGCAGCTGCAGATGAAGCGCTGGGAGTCCCACAGCGGCCTGCCTGCCCCTCCCACTGCCCCAGACACCAGCCCAGCCGGGGATGGGCCTGCCCTGCACGTCCACTTAGGTAACCCACGGGCTGGCCTCCTGCTGCACACCCGGGCTCTGGAGGCCAGGCCTTTACCCTGCTGTTGGGAGCAAGTGGGAAGAGCACTCTGCAAAGGAAGCAGAGAGCAAGGCTGTAGCTTGTATTAGTGGGGCAGGAATATACAAGTCCTAATTGCATGTGATTTTAGGCAAATTGTTTAACCTGCCTGAGCTTCAGTTTCCTTCCCTATGAGGGTAGTAAAGTATACCTACTCTTTAGGGTAATCATATGAGGGTTAAATGAATCTGTGTACCAGAAATGGCTAGAATAATGCCTGCACATGGTCGGAACCCAGTAGACATTAGTTAGTGACAATCATGAGACAGTCCCAAGAAATAAAACCTGCACAAACTTGCTGTGAGGATTCATGTGAATTGTAATGACTTCTCCCGCAACTGCTTTTGTGTTGAGGGTTGGGTGCATTCATGATTTTATCCCTATGTTTTCAGAAAACAGAATTCTTTGCATCACAATGGAGGTTTCGTTTGTTTTGTTTTTTGCAGTACTGAGAATTGAAACCCAGGCCTTTCACATTGACCTATACTCCAGCCCTTGTATTTTATTTTTCTTTTCTTTTTTCTTTTTTATTTCTATTTTCCTTTTTTGAAATGAGGTTTCACTATGCAGTTCAGAGTGGCCTTGAACTCATTTTGTAGTCCAGACTGCCCTTAAATTTGCAGTGATCCTCCTGCCTAGTCTCCCAAGTGTTGGGATTATAGGTGTGAACCACCATACCTGTTTTTATTTTCTTTTCTCAGGCTGGCCTTGGACTCACTATGTAGCCTAGCATAGCCTTGCTGCCGACTCTTGGCAATCCTCCTGCTTTAGCCTCTCAAGTGCTAGGATTGTAGGCATGCACCACCATACCCAGTGTCTCCTGGATCTCCAAACCTGTGTGCACTTTCTCTCCACTCTTTCCTCCCCCAGCTCCCTTCCCTGTGTAGGTGGCTCTCCTGTACCCAGCTGCTGAAGCCACTCAAAGTCACTGCCACCCTCCTTCAGTCTCAGCTGGCCAGGTTAGCCAGGCTTGTGCTGGCTGTTCCTGGCCTCTGACCACAGCAGCAGCCCACGCCTTCCTCCCTGCTGTTTTGCGGGTCAGATCTCATCTTTCAACTGAAAAACCAGGCAACCTCCTCACCAGTGTGCCAGTGTCTAGGCCTCTGGCTACATGAGCTTTCCAAAATGAAAACTCAAAACTCGTTACCCACACCCTGGCCACCCGTCACCAACCCCAGTCAGTCGCAGCTCCATACACAGTACGCAGGGTTTGTCCCTCCTGGTCACATTCCTGTTAGTGCCCTGCCCCAACCTTGTGGCTGTACTTTAGCAGCGCCAGCCTCAGCTCTGTTCTTCTTCCTCCCTGCCCAGCAAACTCCTTTTGCTCCTTGAGTGTTACCTCCTTATCATCTCAATCTCTTCTAGACTTTGTCAGCTGGACTCTGTACGGGCTCTTCACACTGCAGACATTGCTATGGAAGCTTGCCACACTCTGATTACCACTGTCCTTGTCAGTTCCACCCACTAACCCTTAAGAGTAGCAGTGGTATCTTTGTCCCCTGTGTCCCCAGGTGTGGTGTTCTGCCCACCACATTGGATATTCATTAAGGGAATGTATGAGTGAATATATTAAACTTCATGATTGAGGAAAGGAATGTAAAGCCCTTAGCATAATGTCAGGAGCATAGTCGATGTTCAATACGTGGTAGCTGTCCTAATAATGCACACTCGCATGCACAAGTATATATGTATATATATGTCATACTAGTACACACACATATATTTTAACTATTACTGTCATAACAGAGTGTACATGCATATATGTCATTATAGTACACATGGATATGCTATTACTAGTACAATGACTATTTATTTAATTGTGACTAATAATTTCTTTAGAAGCCTTCCTTTCTACCCTCCCTCCCTCCTTCCCTCCTTACCCCCACCTCTCTCTGATTAGACCTTTAAGTTGCTCAGACTCACAATTCTCCTACCTCAGCCTCTTAAGTAACTGGACTTACAAATGAATACAGTAACTGCATCAGCCCTTTTGAAGGGTTATTTGCCCCCACATTTCTACTACACCCTCCACTCTCCATTTACTAGGCAGCCAGGCAGCTCTGGCTGTGTGCAAAATTTCAGCCAAAGTTGGCAAATTTGCGCAAGGATCAGCCTCAGACTGGAAATAAGGAGAAGTTCTCTTTCCTGTGTGTGTTAAAGTGTACTCTGAAGAACTATGTTGTCAGAAGCATGGCACTAGGATCTCCCAGGCCTCTTTGGTTTTTTGTTTGTTTGTTTTGTTTTGTTTAGTTTTTTGTCTTTTTGAGACACGGTCTCTCTATGCAGGTCTTGAGCTCACTTTGTAGTCCAGGCTGGTCTCGAACCTCTCTCAACAATCCTCCTGCCTCAACAGTCCTCCTGCCTCAGCCTCCCAAGTGCTGGGGTTACAGGCGTGAGCCACCAAGCCCAGCTTAAGCTTCTTTGCTGTAGCAAACCTGGTATGAGTTCTTTAATTTTGTGGCTTCACATTGGCACACATGGCCAGGCCTGTTCAGAGCTTGCTGTGAGCATGGGGCAAGGGGTGCTTGCCCTGGTGACCAGAGCACTGGTCTCCCAGAGGGCACAAACATGAGATTTGGGAAGCAGAAGTATGAGCTTTCCCTGCTGAAGCCTTTCCTTGCCCCACAGCAAACTTACATTTTCCCAGACATACCCTAGTCTTTTCCGTGCCCTCCAGAAAGGCATCTCTGAAATCTTCAACCAGCTGACAAGCCCTGAATTAGCTGTCTGGAACAAGCTGCCTCGCCTCCCTACCTCCACCTTTCCCAAGGAAGCAGAGGAGTACAAACCTCCTGATCCTCATTGGACTTTGAGTCACAGAGACACTGGCCTATAAAAAGTGTTCCATCATTGCCCTTGAGCAATCTGCAAGGCATGTTCTTACCAGCCTTTTAGCATTTACAAAATTATTTTATACTTTACCTAAGCAATGGTCGCTACCAGAAAAATCTACCTAAGAAAATTCAAAAGGAGCCGGGTATGGTGGTGCATGTATGTAATCCCAGCACTCAGGAGGTTGAGGCAGGAGGATTGTTGTGAGTTCAAGACCAGCCTGGGTTACAAAGTGAGCTCAAGGCCAGCCTATACTGCATAGTGAGACCCTGTCTCAAAAAATAAATAAGTAAATAAATAAATAAATAAGGAAAAAAGAAAAAATCAAAAGGGAAGCAACAGATTATGTCAATAACACATTGCTAAAGTAAGCTACAATTTACAGAGAGCTTTTATAAGCCTCTGTTTCAAAAAAATATGCATACAGTTTTCTGATGTTTCTCTAACAGTTGACATGTGTCAATCTGTACAATAGTCGTACAGATGTTATTCCCATTTTAAAGAAGAACAAACAGTATGCTAATAAGGAAGAGTCTGCACTGATGTTTAAATCAGAAAACTCACACCCTTCTCTCAAAGCTGAGGAGGCACACAGCTGTCCGGTTGCCTCCAGAGAAGCAGTGACCTGGGACAGGCCCTGTTTTGCTTGACAGTGACTTCTCCCACTTGTGGAGGAGTAGGCCTCAGGCTCAAACAAAAGGAGAATAGAAGTGAATGCTGCTGAGTATGTGCTGTCCGGTCACCTTTATCCATACTAGCAGAGGGCCAGAGCCCTGGGTCCTGCATTCTGTGTCCTGTGAGAAGTGCTAACCTCAGCTGAGGCATGGCCATCATGTGTGGCCTATCTCTTTGCGAACCTTCACACTGGCTGTGGCCTGTGACTTCTTGGACAGCCCGTCCCATTTTAGAGCCATCTGCCTGTTCAGAACCTGAAGAGTGCTGTGGTTTAGTGGAAAAAGCAAAACTGAGAAACTGCATTTGACTCCGTAATTGTGTCACCTGCTAACTTTTAACTTTGTCAAAACTCAGTCCAAGCTACTCTTTTCTCATTTTTGTAACCAAGGAGTGATGCCAGTTAACCCCCAAGTCAGTTCTGTGTAGCTCCAGAGTAGATCTCAGGCCACACAGAGATGATAGGAGAGTAGACATTGGCAGTTATTGAAGTACTTATTAAAATATTAAAATCTTGGGAAGATTCTTATTATTTTGTTTGTTTGCTCTGAATAAAGAAGAAGAAAGGTGGTTTAAAGTAGTTGATAAACTAGAAAATCTTAGCTGGACACTGTGATACATGCCTATAATCCTAATTACTAAGGAGCTGAGGCAGAAGGATTATAAATTCAGGGTCAGCCTGAGCAACTTAGCAAGACCTTATCTGAAAATAAAATTTTAACAAGGGGCAAGGGGCTGGGGATATAGCTTAATGGCAGAGCAAAAAAGCTACTTTGAAAGATTAAGGTCCACATTTAGAGGGCCTTTTTTTTTCTAAACATTTCCATACACTTTAGCTCTGAAGGAAACAAAGAAAGAGTATGCATCCTATTTTTTTTAAGTGTTTCCCAGCTGGGTCACAGCACCCTCCTCATGGGAACAGGGCTTGGCCTCAGACCTTCCAGCCCAAGCCAGTCAATGCCTCAGGCTCCTGCTCAGACCCTGGGGGCTCTGTCTTTCCAGCCCAATGAGGTCCAGTCTCCCAGCCACGTCCCCTCCCTTGTAACCTTCTCAGTCCTTTCTCCTTTGGGTCCCTACCCAAGTGCTCAGCTCTGGCTCTCTTTGCTGCTGCTTAGACCTATACTTTGCACAGAGAGGTCCTTCCTCACTCCTCCCACTGCTCCAGATCAGCTCCAGTGCCCCTCTCAAGGAAATCCTCCCTGGCTTGGTTTGAAAGAACTCTGTTTCCATCTCCCAGAATGGCATCTACCCCCCACTTTTTGCTCACCCGGTGTCCCTGAGGTATAAGTGTCTTCCCTCTGTCCGTTTCTTAGGCAGTTAGCTTCCCACAGCTTTGATTTATCCTACTTTCTCCATCCTCACCTGGAAGCCCTGGAGTAGGGCACCTGATCTGTGCTTGCGGAGAGGATGAATTGAAGGGAGGACCTGAAAAGCATAGCTTGGGGTCGCCACATAGTGATTGGCCTGCACCATCTGATAGAGCCTATTAAGAGTAAGCAGATGTATTATTCACTGTTGTTTGAATGACTATGAAGTATTTCTTGAGAAAGTCCCGCAACTCCCCTGACCTTCACATTGTATGTACTGTTTTTGCATCCACAGCCCTCTTTGTAGATAGGATGTAAAAATACATTTCCTCCACCTCTAAATTTTTTCACCCTCTCAATAAGAATATTCCAAATGAAAGCTGTGTGTGCTACCATGCAAATTTCTTGATTAGTCAAGGACAGTCCATCCCTTAAGTGTTCCTGGTTCATTTCTACTTTTTGTGACACTTCAAAGTAACCTCTTTTAAAAAAAAATACTAATGATTAAACCCAGGTCCTGGTATGCTTACTAAGCAAGTGTTTCACCTCTAAACTACACCCCCAGACCTATGTATTTATTTATTTATTTATTTATGCTCTTTTGAGATGATCTCACTCTGGTCCAAACTGGACTGAAATTTATGATCTGCTTCAGCCTCTAGAGTGCTGGAATTATAGGTGCTCACCGCCTGCACTTAGTCCTTACATTCTCTCTTTTTGAGGCAGGGTTTCACTACAGGGTTCAGGCTGGCTTTGAACTCACTTTGTAGCCCAGGCTGGCCTTGAACTCACAACAATCCTTCTGCCTCATCCTTCCAAGTGCTAGGATTACAGGTGTGTGCCACCACACCTGGCTCAGCCCTTACATTCTTAAGAATTCTTTATTAACATGATTTTATATCAAGTAATATCCCACTCTACAAAGGCATCATGATTTACCTAACCTACTCCCAGGTTTTTAGGTGTTTAAGTTATTTCCAGTTTGAAACTAAGTAAACAATGCTGAGATAAATCAATTAACACATGATGTTTTCTCTGCATTTTCAACTTCTTTAAGATGGATTCTCAGTTGTAGAAGCATCTGAAAGTTTGCCTGTTTTTATGGGGTTTCCAGGAGTCCGCTCAAGCAAAATGTATGATTTCACTGGCTGTGGCACACAAAGTAAAAATCCCTCTTTGCTGCCATTAACCTGCAAGGCAAGCTTGCTTGCTGTGGAGCAGTGCATACGCTGCCGGCTGTCAGTCAGGGCTGAGAGCAGCCCTGAGATCACACTGTCACAGTGCAGTGCCCAGTGGAGTGATCATCCTGTTCTTGGCTCCCTAGAGCAAGAAGAGGCAGAGTTGGAGGAGTTCCTGTGCCCTGTGAAAACGCCCACTGGGCTTGTGGGTGCTGAAGCTGCCCTGCAGCCAGTGCCTGCCATGGCCCTGGGCCTTCAGAACATCTCCCTCAAGCACTTGGGAACCGAAATCCAGTAAGTGCCGTGGGCTTGAGGGGCTGGCCAGGCGCCCTGCCATCCATCTCTGCAGAGCTTCACCTGGAGCTGCTCTCCTGCAGGAGGGTGGGACTGGGGCGAGGTGGTGGATTTATTGTTAATTAACTATGTTGTCTTGATTACTTTTCTCTCATGGCTGAGACCAGTTTCTGATACCCATTTGTGGGAAGGATGTCTATAGGTGTTTGTCACCTAATACAAAGTTTGCAAACAAAAACAAAATTTTGCAAGCCTTTCTGTTTGTGAGCCAAACTGTTTGCAAATGAAACCGTTTGTGAACCGAGATACCACTGCATAGGTATGCAAAATTCAGATCATGCTGAATGGAATGGAATGCGATGTTTTCACAAATGTCTACATATGTGAAACACATCAAATTACTTTCACTTTACCATGTGCAAAGTATTGTATGTCAATTATATGTCAACTCCTTTTTTCATTTGATAATGTGTATATACACTTTCCCATTGTCAGGTTTTGTTGTAAATAGGGTATCAAAAAGAACAGTACAGCCTTGGCTTTGGAGCCAAATCGCCAGAGTTTGGATACTGGCTTAGTTAAGGGCTGTGGTACCCTTGGCAAGTTGTTTGCTTCTCTGTGCTTTCCTTACCTTGTTAGTGAATATAAATACAGCTGTGCCTGCCTGATAAGGTTACCTTGGGGCTAAATGAGTGAATACTTTAGAACTGTGCTTGACAGTCACAAACATGTAATGACCACGGATTCCATTGTTGCTCTAGTTGAAAAAATGGAAACTGTCAGGAATTTACTCTGTGCCCAATACTGATCCTGTTTGGATGTCTATTTTCTGGAGGAACTGGGACCTCTTAGAAAGCAAAATAGATTGCTGACTGGACTAGAATCACCTTGGCTGTGAGTGACTGAGGCACAGGCTATCACTCTGCTAGCTTTGGTGACTTAGGTTGCTAGGAAGGTAGTCATAGCTTTCCCAGTAAATAAACAGGTTTTAGAAGAAAATGAGTATCCTTTGAAGCCTACTACCCCACAGGGATTTGGATGGAGAGGCCTAGATCCAAGGAAAGAGGACTGAGCTGGGATAGTGAGGGCGGACCATGGTTCAATCCCCCAGAGTGTGAGTGGACAAGGAGGAGCCATGGCAGGGGCTCAGCCCCCAGGAGGAGCTCAAGGGGACTGGGTGCATTGAGAATGTGGTGGTGGGAAGAGGAAGAGAAGCTCAGCCATCTGGCCAGCAAGTAACCAGGGCAGGCTCACCAGGATTGAGCTGGGTTCACGCCTCGCAGAGGCCACAGCCACAGAAATAAAACAGAGAACATGCAGAGACTAAGAAAGGAAGGAAGTTTCAAAGAATCACTGTGTCACTTCCCTCCTATCACTTGCGATAGCCACAGAAGATGTGAGGCAACATCACAAGAGAGGTGCCCTGAGCTGCCTCAGGCCCTGGAGAGCTTGGGGAATCTACAGCTGCTCCTGTTCCCTGCACTACTTTGCCTCTTGGCACTTGCTGTTTTACTACCTGAGGACAGATCATCGTCAGGAAAGGTGTAGAGAACCTCCTGAGCACTGTGCCAATGCTTTGCGCTGTCCTTGAGGTGTGAGAACAAATCTGTGAAGGTGAGTCATCACATGGTCAAGCGCTCAAACCATGCAGTTAGACACCCAGTTCTGATGCTCAGTCCCACCACGACCAGCTCTGTGGTGGTTACTAGCTTCTCAGAATCTCAGTTCTGCTCTCTGTCCTGTGGAGCTAATAAGAGCATTTACTTCACTGAGCAGTTGTGAAGGTGAAATGAGTAGAATGCATTGTAGCGCTTGGCTAGGAAGTTGGCCCAGGGAAAGGCTCACCAAGGGTCTATCACAAATGAGGAAACGAGGCTCAGGGAAGACAACTGGGTGGTCCAATGTCATCCCTCCAAAACATGTCTTTGTGACATTCACTTCTGTTCTGGCCAAGCCTTGTGGAATTAAGCTAACTTTGCTCAGAAAACTGGTATCTAAATTGCTTTAAGTAAAGATGAGAAATTTGTAGCAGAGATGTTTCTTCCAAATTCCAAGTTTAGCTGAGCAATGGTTATCAGCACTGTGTCCTAGCTCCCTGTCCCAGAGGAGATAGCTATGTGCCATGGATTACCAGGTCCTTTGCTGCACTGAAGTTGGGGTTTCCATGCCTTGCACACTCCAGGGATGACTGGTCATAATCCCAAGAACATGTCAAGAGGCTACAGTTCTGCTAAGGGAGAAGTGTGAGCCCCACGGGCAGTTACCCCACTCAGTTAGTGCCTCTGGCTATAGTTATGGGTTCCTCTACAATACACAAGGCTGTGGCTTGTGAAATTGTGTAACAGGTTCAGCGCAGGATTCAGCACAAAGTGATGCTCAGTAGCAGGGCGTGGTGGGGCATGCCTGTCATCACAGCACTTGGGAAACTGAAGTCAGAGTATCATTGTGTGTTTGAGGCCAGCTTGGGCGACATAGTTTAGTGTTATCCTAGAATATACAGTGAGACCCTGTCTCAAAAAAAGGAATAAAAAAGATACTCAGTAGATACGAGCGCCCTTCATGCTCAGTGTTGTTCTTCCCAACACACCATTCCTTTAGTTTTAGCTGGAGCAAGTAACAACTAAGAAGGGAAAGTGACTCACTCAAGATGTCAGAAGTTCTCTGTGACAGGGCCAAAGTAATAACAGAGCAAATCCCAAGGCCAGTTACTGGGAGTACTGAATTGTTACTCCTTCTTTACTATTAATTTAACTAATGAATTTTCCCTTCTTTCAGTCCATAAAAGTACAGTCTCATTCTTTTCTTGTTATACACTGAGCTCTACCAAAACACCTAAATTACTTAAAAACTAAGTTTCAAGTCAAATGGTTTTTCTTTGAAAAGATCAATAAAAATTGATATTTAACTAGATGGGTTTTTTAAAAAAAGAAGAAAATGCAAATTGCTAAAATCAAGAACAAAAGAAGGACATTGCTACCAACCATACAGAAATAAAAAAGACTACAAGGGAACACTCTGAACAAGTATATAACAACAAGCTTGATAATGTAGATGAAATGGACACATTCCTAGAAAGACACAAATTATTGGAATTGACTCAAGAAGAAAGAGAAAATCAGAATTGAACTATTAAATACTAAGGAAGTTGAGGTAGGGCAGTAGGCTTCACAGGTGAATTCTTGCAGAGAGGGGCAAGGGCCGTACTCTCATGAAGGTATAGGGAGGGAGTGAATAGTTGCTGAATATCAATCTAATCAAAACATTCATCTTCTCTTTTGCTCTCCCTTGAGTCTCGTGTCCGTTTTTCATGTTTTGTTCCTGGGGATGTCCCTTCCTTTGATGGAACTTTAGCTAGTTATCTCAAAACTATATTTTGTATTTATCCAGTATCTAAGAGTTTGTGAAATGTCTGTCCACCCTATTGCTAGTGATAGTATCACAAATAAAGGTAATATAACAAAACTGGGGTTTCAACACAGGCCTGAAGACCTTCATATCCCCTCTTTAGATCACACTACTGGTGCCCTTAAGTAAGTGCCTTCCTAGTGCAGTATGTTTCAAACTGTTGATCATAACCACAATAAGAAATATAGTTCTTGTTATAGCTCAGTGTACATATATGTAATTCAGAAAGCGTGGACCCTAGCTAGATGGAATGCACTATGATATTTTCTGCTTTTGTTTTGTTTTGTTTTGTTTTTTGAAACAGGGTCTCACTCTGTAGTTAAGACTGGCCTTGAACTCACTATGTAGCCTAACCTAGCCTCAACCTCATGAAGAACCTCCTGCCTCAGTCTATCAAGTGCTGGGATTACAGGCATGTACCACCACACCCAGCTCTCTGCTTATTTTTTAAATGCTGCTAATGACACTGAATGAATTTTATAATCCTCCCAATGGACAATAATCTGCTGTTTGAAACAAATGACCTAGTGAATTCCTTTCTTTTTCTCTCTCCTGCTATTAATTTGATAATACACATGTTTTTACCTCCTTGCAGGGAAAAATTAACTCAGTTGAGCTGTCTTTCCATCTGGCCCACTATGAGTTTTTCTGTGTTGTGTGTTCTCAGGGCAGGCAGCCTTTGGTGCTATACTGAGCCTGGGTTCTGGGCATGCCTCCTCCAGTGCTAGGTACTCAGAGCCCAGTTCTTGGAGAAATGACACCGTGAGGCTCAGCCTACATAAATGTTCAAACAAGGGGTAGCATGAGGTACAGTAAGCTCCTTGAAAGCTGAGGCTGCAGAGAGGACAGATCTGAGTGGGGAAAGAGAGCAAAAGGAAGAAGATGCCACAAGATAGTTGTAACATATCTCAGGGGAACTGGGAGCCACTGATAGTTCTGGAACCAATAGTTACAAGACCAGTTGGAGGTTGCAGGAACTGTAGTTTGCCAAGTCTGTTCAATATTTGTTCAACATACATGTATGAAATACCTCCTGTATCTCAGGTACTGTTCTAGGTAACTGTCAGTGAACAGGTGGATATTTCAGCAGCAAAAGTGGAGGGTGGGGGAGTTAAGGTTATAGCAACAGAGTACTCGGAAAGAGCTAAGAGAGAAAGAGAGAGGGGCCCAGAGCGGCTCATGATTTGGGAGACATAATGCAGACACTAGAGCATCTCATGGAGTGAGCCATGAGCCCTGAGCTCCAGCAGAGAGGGCAGCGGGGCTGTCAGCTCACACACTTCACTTCTCCTTTCAGAAACACCATGCACACCATCTGTGGCAACAAGCACACCCAGGTAGCCAGCCTGGGATCTCTCATGGAGGAGTCTCCGCAGAGCGGGGAGCAGCCCTCGACACCTGACTGCAGCACCTCAGGTGAGCCTGTGACCCAGTCTGAGCTCCGGAGAGCAGGCCCCTGACCCTGAATGCGGGCCTTCTCTCCTCCCTGCCAGCCAGTGTGGGAGGGGGCGGCTTCGTCTCCTGCTAGCGCTGTAACAAACTTCCCTGGGTGACTGTGGCTGAAGCAGTAGACATTTATTTCTTACAGTCATAGGCAGAGAGAGAAGGTGCTGATTCCTTCCTCTTCTTCTGCTCAGCCCCCACACCCCTACCTTCTAATGCTGTCACATTGGGGGTTAGGGCTTCCACACAGGAGTGGTGTTCGGGTTCCCACTCAGTTTGCAGTAGTGTGCCAGCGGCAAACCTCTCCAGGTCGTTGCCGGGTTTCTAGAGGTTAAGGAGCAATTATTTTTTCATTGTGATAAAATAAACAAAATTTACCTTTTTACCACTTTTCAATGTACTGTGTGGTAGCACTGAGTCACTGTTGTGCAGTGATCACCCCATCTATCTGCAAAACTTCATCTCCCCAATTGAGCCCCTTAGTAATGGTTCTTGTAATAAAGGCAAATACCATTCTCATTTTTTTCTTTCTTCATTTTTTAATTTATTAAAGAAAGGGCATGAAAATGCCTTCCTGAGCTAGTTAAGTCAACATAGCATTTCATTGTTTCTGTCAAAGTGTGAGTGACCCACACCATCAGAGGGGCTTCCTAGAGATTGACATATTTCACTTTGGAAGTACTAGGAGGAAACTGGCTAAGGTAGCACCTAGAGTCTTCTTGTGGCAAAGCGAGTGCCCCTTTGGAGAAATCAGCATCTCAGGAGGCCCCCAGAAATCAGAGTGACCAGCCCACAGGAAGGTCCATGCTGTATCAAAGCAACAATAATAATGATAAAATACCACTTTCGTGGCAATTGCTTTGTGGGCAGGCTACAGTAAGCACTTTTTTGGTAATAGTTTTATTAAAATGTAACTCATTTACCATACAATTCACACATTTAAAGTGCACCATCCTGTGGATTTTAGCATACCATAGAGCTATGTAACCGTCACTCTAATCAATTTTAGGGTATTTTTATGACCCCAGAGAGAAACTTTATATCCCATAGCCATCAGTGCCAAGCACCACCTCTCTGCAACCTGTAGCAGCTACTGATCTGCTGTCTGCATGGATGTTACCTGTACAAGGACTCTGTCACACGTGCTCCTCTGTGACTGGCACCTTTCAATTAGCAGGGGAACTTCAGCTTCCATCCACACACGGGCTAAGAACTTAACCTGCAATGACCCGCTGAATGCTTACAGCAAATGGCACTATAGACACTGTTCTTCTCCATGCTTGTTAAATGAGGGAATCCAGGCATGAAGAAGTGGACTGACTTGCTCATGGCCACACAGTGAATGACAAAACCAGAATTCAAGCCAAGCCTTCTAGCCCCTTCCTGCCAGAAGCCCAGTTCTTGGAGAACTGGGCTCTGACACCTCATCTAAGTCAGCAATTTTTCAAACGACAGATGGTGCTGAATCACAATGACTCAATCATTGTAAAGTTTCCATCTTTACAACAGTGCAAAAGCAGTGTGAATTCAGTGGAAACTTTACCTTAAATTTCAATTTATTTCCAGTGCTGGGAGTCAAATCCAGGGCATCCTGTATGCTACACAAGTGCTCTGCCACCGAGCTACACTATTAGCCTGTGAATTTTGAATTTGGATGGTCTCCTAGGCTTGCAAAGTTTACAACACTCTCTGGATGTCGGACAGTAGTGGCAAGCCACAGCTCCCAGTCAGTCATGTAATCTGAGGGAAACAGCTGACCCTCTCCAGTGCACTGTGGTGCCGAGTTAGGCGGAGGGCAGCTAGATAGGTGAGGTGAACTAAATTCCTTTTCCACTTATGCTATTTTCAACTTGAAATGAATTTATCAGGAAATAATCCTGTCATAAACTGAGGAGCACTTATACATCTTTATTGCGGTAACATCTTGTCTCCACTCCCAGCACACACTAAATCTAGTACACAACTCAGGCGGAGCTGAGCAGGTCTGGCCTCCTGTGGCCTCCTGTGCTCCTCCTGGCCCAGCCCACGCTCCTATCAGCTCTGAACCAACCCATCAAATCCTAGTGCATGGGTTGAAACCCACTACCTGAGACCTTGCTTTCCCCAGCTATACAATGGGCATGCGGTCCCTCCTCTGCCTGTCCTCAGGTTTGGTGGACAGACTTCTGTTCCAGGCACTGCAGGTCTACTCCTCAGGACTCTGTAACAGCAAAGAGGATGGAGCTGAGCTCCGAGCCGCTTTATTCCTGGTGCAGCTGGATGTCTCATAGGCCTGGAGAGGTCACCAAGACCAAGAGTGATGGGGCTTCTGTTGCCTACTGAAGTCATTCCTTATCCGCTCACCCCCGCCTGGCCTCCAGAGAGAAGATACTTCAGTTAGTCAACCCTTCTTTTAAGACTTCCCTCTCTCCTGTCCTAGAATCCTATCACAGCCTTATTTTTAACACCAGTAGCATCTAAGTCCCAGAAGGATTGGTGGTCATTCACTGAAGTACCTTTTGGGAAAAATAAATGAGTCATTTGGGCTATGAAGTTTAGATATCATCAAGATAACATGCCAGAGAGTGCATCAAAGCAGGTAGCAAGCCAGGTATGGTGACACACAGCCTGTAATCCCAGCATTCTGGGAGGCTGAGGCAGGAGACAAGTTTGAGCTCAGCCTAGGAAACTTAATGATTTAGGGACATCCTTATCACAGAATAAGAAATTGAAAAAGGACTGGGGATATAACTCCATGCAAAGGCCCTGGATTCAATCACATGGAGGAAAAAGAGGTGGGCAACAAATGTGGCTCTGAGTTCCTCTGCAGCCAGGGCAAAGCAGGGAAATGAGAGGGGCTAGTTTATTTCCATCAATATAGTCCATATATTTTCTTAGATGAAGCAGAGTTTCTTAGTGGCGTGCAAGAGGACTGAAGGGAATTTCTCGACTGGGCCTTGTAACCACACTGTGTGTGTCTTATGTGAACAAGTGTCTCCCCATTCCTTGACCATATAAGCAGGCCGTGGAATGTCCTTGATACAACTGCCTGGCAGAATCCCAAAGTACAGATTAGGGGCAGGGTGAGACACAGCAGCCAAGGGGAGTGGTTCCCTAACTCTGCATTTAAGAATACAGTTTAGTGACTTGAAGACAGTACTTGGTGAGTTTTTTTGTCTAGAACCAGACAGTAAATAGTTGAGGGCTTGGTGGCCACAGGCTGCAGGTGTGCAACTCTCCCTTTGTAAAAGTAAAAGTAGCCAAAATCTCTGGTCACCATATGGGATCAAATGGGTGTGACTGTGTTCCGGGAAAACTTTACTTACAAAAAGCGGACTGTGGACTCTATTTGGTGTGTGATCTGACCGATGCTGGTTCTTGCTCCGGAAGAAATAAAAGGATGATGAGATTTCAAGGCAATCAACTGAGGGAAATATGGCTCCTGATTTAGCTGTTATAAGAAGCAAATTAAAGCAGACATGATGGCACACCTGAAATCCCAGCACTCTGGGGGACTGAGGCAGGTGATTTCAAGCTTGAGTCCAGATAAGGCAATTTAACAAAACCCCTGTCTCAGAAAATAAAAAATGCAAGAGATGTAGCTCTGAGTGAAGGCTCTGGCTTCAATCTTTAGTACCTAATTAATTCAAATTAAGAGCTATTTTATATTTGAGCCTGGGTCAAGAATGCAGAATACTGATAATGTAGTCCCATGCTCCTAGCAACAGACATATTTGCTTTGAAAGTTATCCAAGCATCCTCAAGTGAAAAATAAGACCTCTTGCAGGGCTAGTGCAGTAAGAACCAGCATCCATAAGACCCAGCAGGACGGGATGAGAGATCCCTGCTGGTCAGATGGTGGGGAAGGACACAACAGTTTAAGTGACCAGTACAGTATGGATAGTCCAGTGCTTCTCAAAGTATGAGCCCTGGGCACCATGTCAGTATCAGTGAGGAACTTTGTGGAAATGCAGACCCTGAAACCACCTCATGCCCACTGAGTCAAAGCCTCTAGGTAGGGCCCAACCATCTGCATGAGGTGATTTGGAAGCAAAGCCTCTCCTCTGAGAACCATTGGTGGTGATCCTGAGCTCAGTGTCTCTCCTCTTAAACAGGGAAGGAGCCAGCAGATTCTCCAAAGCCTGCACACAAATCCTCTCTGCCTTCCAGTCTCCCGCAGAAGACCAAGCATCAGAGCAACACCTTCCCGTTCTTTTCTGAAGGGCTGGTGCGTAACCGGACAGCTCAGGAGAAAGTGGTGGCCTTGGAGCAGCAGGTGCTCGTGCTCACCAAGGAGTTAAAGTCTCAGAAGGTGAGCACTGACCTCTCCCTGGAGTCCCAGCTCCCAGGGGGGCCCCTGGGCTTCAAGCTTTGCACACAGCTTTGTATGATATACCAGCCTAGCTGGCTCAGGCTAGACTATGGTTGTTAAATGACCAACTGCAGCAGAATGGAAATGCACTATTGATTTCTCAGGAGCTTTTCAAACTAGGTGACAAAAGGCTATCAAGGGCGGAGATCTTTGGAGACCTACTTTAATAATTGTCTCATGAATGCCTCCTAGAAAGATATGGGTGATCTAGACCACCACCCAAAGAGGCAGTATTTACAGAAGGAATCTGGATGCAGGGTCTTGTGAAGGGTCACTGATGGAAGGGAAGGGTTTTGAACCTGGCCTGGCAGCCAATTAGTGGGTGCAGATATCTGAAGGACTGTTGCAGGACAGAGAAAGTTGGCAGGGAGTGGCCCCCGGCCTGAGCCTTTGGAGCAGTGATAGATTAGGGAATTTAGACTTGATAAAGTGAGTTTATTTTAGGAGTTACAGAACTGCTACATGGTCATTGTGGAAAACAGACCACAGTTCACACACTCAGAGATGTTAAAATTACTCAAAAATCCTATATTCAGGAGTAAATTGTGCTTAAATCCAGAGGTCAAAAAGGGAAATATGGCTCCTGATTTAGCTGGTATAAGAAGCAAATTAAAGCAGACGTGATGGCAGGGATGCAGGAGGTGAACAGGGGCTTCTGCTGAGCTCAATAAGAGTGATGACGCTTGCACAGTTGTTACTGTAAACCCCGAGCATGGGGCCAGGCTTGGAGGGCAGGGCTGGTTCCACTGACGGCCTGGTGTGCTTAGCTTTGGTTGCCCTCAGTCCTTTTCTGCTTCCTTCTTGGTCGGAACCCCAGAGGACTCAGGCTGAAGAAGTGATTAAGTGTATTATTTATTTACTGCTGAATCTTCTCTCTCTATATATATATATATATATATATATATATATATATATATATATATATTGTGCTTTAAACAATTTATTTAACTGAAATGGACTTCCATTTTATTTTGATACACCTTTTCCCATGGTAATTTATAGGACCAAGCCAGTAAAGGTATTTCATAAACCTATGGCCATTTGGGGATACACCTACACAATACCTCAGCAATATCTTTCTGCAAGAAAGTAAGCTGAAGAGTAAAGACTTGACACAATTAACTAGGTAGAATGAAAATTAGCTCAAAATACTCGTTTCTGAGGTAAAGGCACCATACTTGTTCAATTAAGAAAATCATCCTTAGACACAGGATGATTTTTTATTTTTAAGTAGAGCCTTGAACACTTAGCCACCAATTAGGTACTGAAAGGCCTGAGCTACATCCTCCACTTATCTGGAACCACCATCATCCACTAATTTGCCAAAATGACAAAACAAAGGGAAAGAAGAGAGGAGCCCAGTACATGTTCTCTAGGCCTTTTAGAAAACATGGAGTTGTTCCTTTGGTCACATATACATGTGAATCTACAAAAAGGGTGATATTGTGGACATCAAGGGAATGAGTACTGTGCAGAAAGGAATGCCACACAAATGTCACCATGGCAAAACAGGAAGAGCCTACAGTGTTGCCTAGCATGCTGTTGGCATTGTTGTAAACAAGCAAATTAAGGGCAAGATACTTGCCAAGAGGATTAATACGGAGCATATTAAACACTCAGAGTCACAATAATGTCCTGAAATGTGTCAAGGCAAATGATCAGAAAAAGAAGGAAGCCAAAGAGAAAAGTACCTGGGTTCAACTGAAGCACCAGCCTGCTCCACCCAGAGAAGCACACTGTAAGCACCAAGGGGAAGGAGCCTGAGTTGTTGGAACCTATTCCCTTTGTATTTCTTGTCTTTTCCACTCTTTTTGGAGAAGACAATCCAAAAAAGTATCCCCTCTACCTACTTTGTTTTGCCCCTTCTCGGCTTTTCCTGCCACTGTGAGCTGATTTTAGGGAGAGGCTTCATTCCCGGAAGGGCTAGGGTTATGGTTAATGGAGCAACAAATGATTAAACAGAGTTCATTCATGTTCATCAAGTCTTCCCTGAGAGTCTTGCTATGCACATACATATGGTAGGTGCTTGGAAAACAGTGAACCAAGGACACAAGCCAACACTACAGGACTCACATTTCATAGCAGAGATGGGCATTGAGCAATCAAAACCTAAACATGTAGTTATAAATTGCAAAGTTACCGTGTATGCCATACTAAAGACAGCTCTCATACATTCTGGGGAAAGATCACAAGATTCACTTTTGCAGTTTTGAGGCTGTGAAGGATAGAAACCTGCTGCTTCCCAGGATACCCCCAGGCCATCTTTTTTTATTTCTCTGTTCCTTCTCTGCAGTCAAGGTCTCAGCTCAATCTTGACAGCCCACAGCTTTACTGGAGCTTTCCTTTTTGGCCAAACTCACAACCTTTTAAATCACCCTGCTGGGCTCTTTGCTCTTGCTTTGCAACATAAATCTGGCTAAATGCTAGCAATAGCCATGCCACCACCTCTACATTTGACTGCCTTGAAAAAAAAATTTTTTTTCTAGATTAAGCAGTTCATCACCCTTAATTTCAGTCTCAGGCAAAGTCTGAACACAAGCAAAATGCAGACAAACTTTCTGCCAAGCCATAACATACATAATATGGAGTCCAACAACCAATGCAGGCCTTCCCAGCAGAAACCTCCCAAGCCTGGTCTTTACCAGCAGGCTTTCTATAAGCTTTCTGGTCTCTTGAGCTCTGACCAGATTCTCCCCTACAGAACAGCCTAAGCCAGTGCCACTCTTTCAGGCAACGTCTCCAAACCTTTCCAAACTGTTCCTACAAGCCATTCCCAAAGGCTCTAGATCCACATGGTCAGATAGAGTCACAGCAGTGACCCCATTCCTGGTACCAAATTCTGTCTTGGTTACTTTTCTCTCTGTTGAGACAAAATACCTGATGCCCAACACGAAGGAAGGAAAGGTTTATTTCTTACAGTTCTTGGAGGTTTTAGTCCATACTCAGTTGGCTCCAAGACAGGGAGGTGTGGTGGGGCAACTGTTCATGGCCACTGAAAACAGCAAAAGCTAACTGAGAAAAAGAGCAAAAACACACCTTACCACCCTTGCACTGTATGGTGGCTGCAGCACTCACACCATCAATCCCAGTGCTAGACAATGAACTAATCATGAACACTAGATTCAGCCTTGTTCATGATTGCATGAGGCTTGGGGGGCTACCTAGACACAAACCATAACAGGGGCTAAGTAGACTTGGGAACTTCATGCATCTCATATATACACTGCAATTTAATGTGCTGTTCCAAGCACAGGCCTTCATGGGAGATAGCACAGACCCAGATCCCGATCAGTGCAGATCCCATACTCTCTCTAGCCTATTTCCTCTTGTGTTATTGGAGTCATGTGGGGAGGCCCATGCCTAACACCCCTGGCTGCTCAGCACATTTAGGGTATTAACCATGGCTTCATGGCCCTCAGTGCTGATTCCTTCCCATATTCTGAGGGGCAAGTTGTCCCCCTGAGTGGCTCTGAGAAATTGGTAAAGTTTTGTTATCAGAACCTCTAGGAAACATGCTCTGGGGGCCTTAACAGTAATTCAGCGAGCCTAAGTCTTCATTTACTTTTGCCCCCCTAGCTGTGGGATTTCATCTGTAGCCCAGATGGAAAGCCAGAGGGGAAGGATGGAGGAGATTGGCATTTGGCCTGGAAGTGGAACCAAAGAAAGCAGGGCTGAGAAAGCTACTCACAACCTGGGTATCTGGTGCTCAGACACTAGATGTGCTGAGTGTGGAATGGCTCATCCAAGACTCTCAGAGACCAGTTCATTAGTGAGAAAACAGCCCCAGGATTTCCAGGGGCCATACCTGCAAGATGCTTTCCTGTATCTTTTTAATAGGAAAAAAGGCACTTTTTGTGTACCTCTAGTTTCAGGAATACATGGGAACAGGGGTCTTGTCCTGGCTTAGCCAGCCAGGTGGCCATTGCCAATGATTTTAGTGACTGTGTAAGAATTTGCATCTCGGGCTGGGGATTTAGCTCAGTGGCTTAAGTGCTTGCCTGGCAAGCGCAAGGTCATAAGTTTGATCCCTGGTACCAAAAAAAAAAAAGAGAGAGAGAGAGAGAGTTTGCATCTCAAACTCTGTTGCTCTCTGCTCTCAGGGGCCTCCCCATCCAATGGGGAAGAGAAGATATGAATGCAGTAACTATAGTGTCAGTGTTTTCCATGTGCTGTCTCTAGTTCGTAGGACAGAGTCACAGGAAGAGAAAATCCAGGATCTAGGAGCTTCTTCTCAGGGCTCCTAGGAGCTGAGGTAGGGTTCAGACTCAAGTCTGTCTGCTTCCACAGCCTCTGACTTTTTACCATGCCATGCAGAGTGACTCAGATAAGCTGGGTGACACGTTGTTACCAAACTGGGAAGAGCGAGGACTGGGTCTGGTCTCCTTTCCCTTGTACATCATGTCCAGGGCACTCCTCACACCCTGGCTGTCTCTATCCATGATCAGACCTAAATACTAAGATTGCTTTTTGAGAAATGTGAGTGAACTCCCTGGCTCACTAGTGTTATGTTGAACCTCCATGGTAACTCTGATACCCATTAAGCCATTATCTATCCCAGCACCACAGTGTGGGCCCCATGGGAGATTTGGACTCCAGGAGGTAGCACCAGATGGCTGGTTGGCCAGGTGATTCAGGCCCTCAAGCTGACAGACCGCACTCAGCCTGAAGGCTGTCTGCTCTGGCAGATGGCTGGCTCCTGCCTGGTGGTAGTGACCATCTGTTGGCTGCCAGGAAAGTTGAACCCTTGGGGACCCTGCTTGGGGCCCTCTGGGGCTGTTTTTGCTCATTCAGGATTACTTGGTAAAGGCATATTTGTTTAGGAAACTTGATGGGGACAATATATGGCCCCTTCCTTATATCTCGAGCTAGTGACTTAAGAGTATGCACCCCAACACACACATACTGTGGGCCCTGACACCATGGAAGGAGGGATGGGAGATCCCTTAGCTGTTGCTGCATGGAGGGGACTCCTGGTACATTTTCTCTCTTTAAGAAACTGCACAGAGTAAGGGTCCTTATCTCCATACCAATAATAAGAAAGCTGGGGTTCACTGAAGTAACCAGGCTGAGGCCAACTTAGATAAACCCTCATGGATCTAGAATGGAGACTGTGTTAGTACTTTTTTTTTTTTTTTTTTTTTGTACCAGGGTTTGATCTCACGACTTTGCATGCCAAGCAAGCACTTACCCCACTGAGCTAAACTCCCAGCTGGTCAGTACATTTTTGTTGCTATGATGAAATAGATGAGATAGGTTGCTTTATAAAGGAGGTTCTATGTTGGCACACAGTTTTGAAAGGTTGAGGTGTCACATCTGGGAATGGCCCTGTAGCTGTCAGAGTACAGACCCACACAGTCTCTCTCTCTCTCTCTTTCTCTCTCTCTCTGTCTATCTCTTTCTCTCTCTCCATCTCTCTGTCTCTGTCTGTCTTATAAAACTACTAGGATTCAATCACAAGCCCTCCATCCAAATGACCTTACCTAACCCTTATTACTCCCAAAAGGCCATATATCTAAACAAAATAGTCAGATTAAGTTCCATCTTCTTAATATGTCACAGTTGGTATCAAATTTCAATATGTGAACCCTTGGGGGATACTCAGACTCTGTCCATATCCAAGCACAAGGCCTGTGTAATTTCAAAGCCAATGATCCTTCACCTGACCTCTCTTGGAACAGCATAACTTAATTTTAGTGGTAAAACAGCAACATTTTACTAAAACAAGGATTATTTTTTTTAAATATTAGCTTTTAAAATATAAATAAAATGATGGCTTCTTATCAGTAAAAAAATCTGAGATGGATGAAACAACAGTTCTGTTGAGAAGTATTAAGAGTATCACTTGATCAGCTTTTCTGTTTTTAAGAATTAGTACCAAGGCTTTTCTACCAACCTCTGGCCTGCTCTCATGCCATCTGCCAACATCCATGAGTCCTAACAAAAATAGCAATAAACCAACTTTTTAACAGGTTATACTTTTTTTGAGCCTTTGCTAATAAAATAAGGGTATATCTATTTTATATGTATTTTAAAGTTCTCTGAGAATATATCTAAGATTAATGTTTGTTCTTTCTAAGGGGTAATCTTATATTCATGTAGTCAAAACAATTTTTGTAAGAAGCATGAATTTTTGTGGCCAGAAAAATAGCAATATAGTTACTTGCATTTTTAAAAACCATTTGTTCAATATAAATTTTTTGGTATTGATTTCAATTTTTTGTTACATTACTACATAGTGAGACCCTGTCTAAAAAAATGTATAATACTCATCTGTTTGCTGCATTTTTTGTAACAATTCCCCCATTTTATATTGTGATTTAAAAGTATATAATAGGGCTGGGGATGTGGCTCAGTGGTAGCATTTGTCAGGCATGTACAAGGTCCTGGGTCTAATCTCCAGGACCACCCAAATAGACATATAGTAAATACATATAAAGTCATTTTGTGTGCACATCAATGGTATTAAGTGTTTTCACATTGTTGTATAGCAGCACTCCAGGACATTTTCATCTTGCAAGCTGAAGCCCTGAACCCATTAATAACTCTCCCCTTGCCATTCCCATTACCTCAACTCCCCCAAACCACCATTCTATTCTATATCTCTTTGCAGTAGAAGCTGGTTTCCCCAAACAATACTAGTATTAATAGAGTATTTATCATTTTGTGACTGACTTATTTCACTTGGTGTATGTATCACCCTCAAAGACTCATCCATACTGTAGTCAGAATTTCCTTCCTTTTTAAGGTCATATACTGTTTCCTTGTTTATATACACTACATTTTATGTACTTGTTGACCCACCAGTGCACACCTGAGTTGTTCCAGCCTCATGGGTATCTTGCAAAATGCTGCTATGTTCAAGGGTTATTTCTATTTTTGAAAGAAACATTTTACCACAGAATCTATAAACCACATAGAATAGGGAAGTGATAGCCTCCTAGCTCTGTGGGATCCCACTGTCTTTAGTTCATGTCACTGTCCTCTTGAGTCTTCCTTCTCTCCATGAGACAACAAGGAAGCTGGACCAGAAGGTCTCCAGGACCTCACTGTTTTCCAGGTTTCCTCCATCCCTGTCCCATTTCCACTTCCCCTTTACAGGTCTGCCTGGAGCTCTCGCTCTCTGTGTTTATTTTGGTGCACAGAATGTGGTCCGAGATTTTGAGAGCCAGATTGGGGAAGGAGGAGTTGGCAGATGGAATGAAATGAGCTTTTGAGTCTATTCTCCCAACTCTGGAGGAAATATGCCCACCTAGGGTGGCCCTACAGCAAGTCTGAATAGGGGTGTCTCCTTGTTTCATCAGGAAGTCACCCACTGTAATCTCCAAATTTCAGCTGAACCAGAAAATGGTCTAGGCTGCTGGTGGAGCCACAGGAATGTTAATCTCTCTCAGCAGAGCCCTGGATAGCTGACTTCTTCCTTCTGAACATTCCAGACATTCTGGTTCGGTGTGCAGTCACTGTCTCCACCCCACTCTCCTGTCACACCCAAGGGCTCCCATATCTCTAACCTGACTCATTTCTTCAGACCTTTGCTCCAGCTGTCTTCCAGCTTCCTTCAGGTGGAGCCAGACCAGCTTTGATGGTCTTCCAGCTTCACTGCACTATTTAAACTGCTCTGCCATGTGTACGGTGTTCTGGCCTTATGCCTACCTGCACTCCAGCCAGAAGGTATTGCCCTTTTCTAGTTCTGTGCCCTTACAAATACCCTTGCTCTCATGTCACCTGGCAAGCTTGGAGGAGTTCCCCCAAAGAAGAGATGGTTGTTCAACTTGCTCCTCTCATGGGGTAGGTTTGTTAGTGTCTCATCACAAAAAAAGAATTTCAGGACACATCAGTGGGAGGCATAGGCAGATTTGTTAAGGTAGTTAAAGAAGTAACACTGAAAGTATTTCACCTCCAAATGCTCCCTACTCAGAAGCTATCTACTGTCTCTCCCTTCTCCCTTTTCTCCACCTTCAAATTAATCAACTTCTCTTAGTTTAAACTCATCTTCTTTAATTCTTTACTGACACCGGGTTTACACTGGGAGCTGTGTTTTCTAGCAGAGCAGCATCTTACAGCACATGGATAAGGATGGGAATGAGAAAAGAAGAGCCAGTATAGCTAAGCAGAATGGATGTAAGGAAAACTCAGGCTTTGAGGAAATAAGAGAAGCCAACAGCAGGAAACAGACACATTACAAATGCCAAGACTGCACCTCCTCAAGGGACATCAGAGTGGAATTCCAGAAGCTAATGATGGACCCTCTCAAGAGGAAAGATGGCCACGCACAAGTGCTCATCCACAGAGCAAACGAGCAGGCCAGTTATTCGCTGCAGGAAAATACAAAGAGGCTCTTTCTTGTCACAAAAAGGCTGCAGCATATCTTTGTGAAGCCATGAAGCTGACACAGCCTGAGCATGCTCCTTGTCCCCAAAATTGCAGAGGGACAGCCACATGGAACACCTGCTCCTCATCCAGGAGCAGTGGGAGCAGGCGCGAAGTGTGAGGAGCTACTGAAGGCCCAGCAGAATACGGACAAGGACACAACTGCCCATCGCCAGGCATCTCACAAACCCTTTGTGGAAGAAACGGAGGGCTAGAACCTCCTGCTTTCTCAAAAGCATGGACCATCCACAGAGCAACACCTCCCTGAAATTCAGGGGTTTTTGACAGAGGTCCAGGCACACTGCTATATTTACTTCAGCAAAAGAGTGAGCCAACAGAGGCATGTATTGGAAGGAATGCCCCAAAAGTTGGCAAACAATTATAGAAGAGCAAGTAACCAAAATTGAAGATTTGCAGAGATATGTGGAGTTCTTTATGGCTGAGAATGAAAGATTAAGGAAAGAAACAACTAAAGGCAGAAAGGGCCAGACTTCTAAGAGGTTTAGTAGCAAAGGGGCCAGATGTGGATAGTGATTTTGTAGAAAAATCATAGTTGTGGAGCTTGCCACCACATTCAGAAAACGCTGCAGGGCCGGGGTTACAGCTCAGTGGCAAGAGCACGTGCCTGGCAAGCGCAAGGTCCAGAGTTCAAACTCCGGTACAAAACAATAAAAATAAAAAATGCTGCAGCCTCTTTAACCTGGCAGAAAATTTCAGCAAATACCGGGAAAGCCAAGGACATTCCAATACCCAACCTTCCTCCCTTGGATTTTGCATCTCCAGAACCTCTACTTATGAAACTCTCCAAGGACATTCTGAAAAGATTTATGAGTAATTAAAATGGAAGATCCAGAGAGCGGTGGGAAGAGGAAATAATTCAGTAACATGGTTGATCCAGAAGAGAAAATAAAAGGGAAAACTACATGCAAGGACAGCCCCAGAATTGTCGTCTGCCTTCTGTGAGAGAGAGGTACAGCTGGACCTGAGCAGGCACTGTGAAGCAGACCACCGACCCAGTTCTCTGGCACAGCTAACAATTCCCACTTGGCAGACAGCACTCAGAGGTTGGCTTTCACCTGATACAAACCAAATGGCTACCTGGAATGATATTTTCAAACGACGATGACTTTTTGTATCTTCAGGGCTTAGTTGTATAAAAATATATTATGTGTAATTAATCTATAATGCCATAAATGATCATGCAAAACCTAAATAATACAGTGACCTGAGGGCCTGCCTTGTATTTTGAATATGCTCTTTATCATGCATTTTGTGATACACACTTTGTTTAAAGAAGATGCACACCTTTCCAGATGAAAGTGTATTGCCACACTTGTACTACTTACAATACTGTCAGGAGAAATATTTACATTCCCACTTTATGAAGAAAGAAACCAAATTATGCTGCTTAAAACTTTTCCAGTTTACATAATTAATCAGGGTGTATTTTAAATTCTGTTTGTCATATAAGCATCATTTGAAAATACCAAGGAAGTAGCCTTTTTTTTTTTAATGATACATGAGTGGAAGTAATGCTGACTGGTAATATTTCATTATAAGAAATCAATAAAGTAATTGTGTTTTAAAAAAAATAGGGCCAGGGATTTAGCTCAGTGGCATAAGCGCCTGCCTGGCAAATACAAGGTCATGAGTTTGATCCCTGGTTCAAAAAAGAAAAAGGAAATATACACTCCAAGAAAAGAGAAAGTATACACTCAAGCAAGAGGAGCACTTTGGTCTGAGTTAGGGAAGACAGTAAGTCCCTGACTTACAAAGGATTCCATTCTGGGTAAATGTGCGAACTCACTTATAACTCTGATAAAGTGAGTCTCACACACCTTTGGCACAAACATACAATGTGCATTGCTTTGTCTTCCTAGAAGTCCCCTCTGTATCTCCACACCTTTCCTTTTGCTTGCGGGTATCCTGGGTGCCAACTGAGCACTGCACAACGGTACACCCTTACACTGTACAGCAAGCATGCAGCAGCACAGCTGTGACAGTATCCGGCAGACATGTGAGGTACTCTCATGACTTGTTCACATCTAACGCAAGGTCTGTTCATATCTGTGAAAATTTGCAAATTGAATGTTGCAAATTGGGAGTTTACTATAAGTAAATGTTCTTGGGAGTATCCTTCAAGATTGATCTATAAACCTTCTGGATCTGTTTTTTCATTTTAAGGTCAGGTTGGTGCCCATTACTTTATCAACTAGGTTACTTTATAAACTTCTAGAGAGTTTTTTGTTTGATTGAACCCAGGACCTTGGTACTGAGCTACATTCCCTGCTGCCCTGCTGCCATTTTAAATTTTGAGACGGTCTTCCTAAGTTGCCCAGCTGGGTTTGAACTTGAAAAACTCCTGCCTCCCCTTCCTGGAGTGCCAGGATTACAAGCATGCACTCTATGCCTGGCTTATGACTTTATAGTATTTTAAGACATTTGGGTGTGATGATTCTGGAATAAACAAACCAGGGAGAAGTACACATAATATAGGGAGTAAAGATGTGAAGCCCAGAGATGAATAACTGGGTAACTTCATGTCCTGAAGTTGCAATTTTTAAAAGTACAATTACGATTTTCCTTTTTCTCCTTTCAACCTATCTTTATTTGTTCTATTCTAGCTCACCCTTTCCTACTAAATTGTTCCATCATCATGATTCATCTTTGCTCCCACCACCCTCTGTGGTCCTGGAAGATGAACACATGACTGCCCCTCTGTGGGCCCCAGCACCTAGTACAGGGCCTGGCACTGAGTAGATACTTGGTAGAGGTTGGATGAATGAATCGGTGAATGAGCGGATGGATAGGAAAGAGAAACAGAGAAGAAATGGTCACTAGTGCCAGTGTTTTGGAAGGTTCATTCTAATGTGATCTTGTTCATTTCTCAAAGAAAGCCCTGGCTTTTAGCAGTTCTCTCCAAAACAGAATTCTCCTTAGCAAATAATACTGTCCAGCTGATACATTTTTAAAAAATACTTTGGCATGGGGACAGTTGATGTGCTTCTAAAGTGCTTTCCAAATGCGGCTGTCAGGGAGCATAGCTACTTGGCCTAAAAGGCCCTGTCTGCCATGTGGACCTGGCTGCTGGGCTGCCTGACTTCTGGTATTCTGGTCCTGGCCCAGAGTGATTCACTTTCCAGCTTTGAGCAAGACAGGCCTGAGCCCTGGGGAGGTTAGAGAGTTAGGAACAGGGAGCCCAGCAAACCTGGACTTTCCATGTGATCAGTTGCCTTTGCCCAGGAATAAACTGAGTCACTTCCTTACACCAGTCCCCCAGGCATTACTTGGCAAGCTGAGGGAGCTAAGAACAAATGGATTGAATGAGCCTCTCTGTGTGGCTTTGCATAAGGCTTGTGCATGTATTTCCTCTCTAAAACTGTCTCAGCCTGATTTGAAGTGTCTGGATGCTATGTTAAGCAGAATTTTCAGGCCTCAGTTTGGCATTGCAGGAAAAAATATCATGATTAATTAGTACTACCTGCCACAGAGAAAGAAGGAGGAGTAATATCTATGTGCCACAAAGCTGCCTCCTCAGGTCTTGTAGCTGACTAAGCTCGAGCTCTGGAGTCTGAATGACGTAGGCCTGAATTTCACTCTGTTCTCCTGGGCATCATCTTGCATATCCCTGAAACAGATGTGTATAATCCAGGGTTTGGCCTCAGTGCTGTAACAAAGATACCTCAAAGTACTTTGGCTTAACGTAAGTTTGAAGGTTCTTCCTGTCTCTTGGTGTTGAAGAAAACAGAGGTAGATGAGCTACTCTATCCTGGCAGGTGATGGGAAGCTGTTCTGACATCCTCGTGTGTCACTTGTGGGTCTCAAGTGGCTGCTCTCATTCTTGCCATTTCTCAGCCAGAAGGAAAGGGAAATGGACCAGGGGAGCTTGTGTCCAGTGGTTTCAGAGGTGACCCAGAGCTCATCACTGCTCATTTTCTGTTTAAGCAGAATAGTTACTTGGCTACCCCTATATGTGACTTGTTGGGAAGTTGAGTTTTTTTTAGTTGGGAAGTTCTGAACCCACCTGGCATTCAGATGGGCAGAGAAGGAGGAAATGAGTATTAGGATGAGATGCTCAGGGTACACTGCATGTGTTGGGGTCAGTAAGCCTGGTAGCAGCATGTGGGTACTGACAGGACTTCCCCAAGCTCACAGGTGCTTCCTTCTCCTTGCCCAGGAGCTGGTGCAGATCCTGCACAAGGCGCTGGAGGCGGCCCAGCAGGAGAAGAGGGCATCCAGCGCATACCTGGCTGCCCCTGAGGACAAGGACCGGCTGGAGCTGGTGCGGCACCAGGTGCGGCAGATTGCAGACCTGGGCCGGAAAGTGGAGGCCCTGGAGCAGGAGCGAGAGAGCTTAACACACGTAGCCAGCCTGCGTGAGCAGGAGGTAAAGGAGCTGCAGGAACACGTGCAACTGCTCATGGACAAAAACCAAGCCAAGCAGCAGGTCATCTGCAAGCTCTCTGAGAAGGTCACCCAGGACTTCACGCAGCCCCTCAGTGAGCCCCAGTTGCCTCCCAACCCTGCTGACAGGGAGCTCCTAAGTCAGCAAGAGAGGATGGAGCATCTGAAGGTAAGGCCTCCCCATCCCTGGGATGCTGTCTCGATGCTGATGGTTTTCTAGATGGAGCAAGGGTCTCCCTCTGTCTGAGCAGTCATACTGGAAAGAGGCACATTTGGAAAAATTGCTCTTCGCTCCCTGTCTTCACCTTCCATGGTATCCTAGGCTGCTGTGAAAAGTATACGTGTCTCTAACTTATCCAGTTAAAGATGAAAGAGCCCAAAACCTGCAAAGTCTGGGGCCTGGCCTGCACAGCCTGCTTTCATGCCATCCCACTGCCCCAGGAACCCGGAGGTGCCCGGGCTGTCCTTCCAGCAGTCCTGTACACAGTACAAGTGGCCTGTGCTGGCTGTGGCTTGCTGGACTTATTGGCAGTGATCTCTGTCCCATTTTTGGAGTTGGTAGAGTGTTCACTGTGGGCCAGACACTTTGCATAATGTTACTTCATCCTCGCACAAGCCCTGGGAAGCAGTCACTTATAAACTGCCTACTTTGCAGAAGTAAAGATTGAGGCTGAGCACAGTAAAGAAGCCAGCCTGGCCTGCTTGGAGGTGAGGTGCTAGAATTGGGCTAGAACTCATATCTGCTGATCGGTCTGTCTGTCTGTCCTGCTGCCTCGCAGCTGCTGTTCCTGTTTTGTGGTAGCTCTTGCCCTGCCCTGCTTCACCCTTCCTTCTTTCTCCCCAGGCTGCTCCACCCTCAGGGACCCAAGGAGGCACAGGGAGCAGAAACTTTAGTTGAGGTGCCTGCTGTGGCCTGCAGCCTCTCTCTGGAAGGCTATAATAAGAACACAGCTACAGGGAGGTCGTAATTCCCACTGTCGCTAAAGGCAACCATGTAGAACCAGGACCGGTCTTGCCCAAATGGTGCCATACACATTCACATGTACACATACCTACGCAAAACCTTAGAGACTCCTGTGCTCCTGACTGTTGGGACAAGGTGAGGTTTTCAAGGTGGAGGGAAAAAGAAAACAATTCTGGAAACTCCTAAAAGAGGCAGTGGGGATGTGGAACAGCAGCCAGGCTGTTATGGGAGGCCTCCCAGCAGAGTCCAGGCTCTGCCCCCTACTTGTCTCGCGGCCTCTGGCAAGTTCTCTCACCCCTGTCAAGTAGCCTAACCAGTCCTGCTTGATATAGTTTTTCAGTTAAGAGAATAAAGGAAGAGAACCTGAAACCCAGATTCCCTTTCCTGTTACAAAAAATGAAAAATAATACAAAAGAAACTAGTCCTAGAATTGCTTAATAGTCTAAATCAGAGTCTTCCAGTTTAGAACAAAACCCGAGCTTTCACATGCAGATGCAGGTGAAGTCGGGAAGCTGCCGTCCTGCAGTGCTGTGGGATGCTCCCATCTTCACAGAGGGGTCCAGAGGCCAGTGAGTAGATGAGACTGCCTGAGAGCTGCTTGTCACCATGGATTTAGCTAGGGTCCTGAATTCATCTTTGGGTTTTATTTTAGCAGTGAGCCCAGCGGGAAGGAGACTTTGCAGGTGTGATTCACATTGATGTGATTCTTACATTTTAGATCATCCTCCAGTATCTTGTGCTTTTAAGAGTCGCATGTAGCAGATATTTCTTAAAATTTAGCTTTTAGAAGATAAACATCATTATCCTTAAGTTAGGCCGTAGAGAGCTTGTGTGTTTCCTGCTGGCCCTGTTTTTGAGTCTCTGCTTTTGTGGCCATACCACCCTGAATGCACCTGACTGCCTCTGTTCATGGAGGCTGAGCAGGGTCAGGCCTGGCTAGTACTGGGATGAGACTCAAAACAGGATCATTGATCTCTTGAGTGTCAGAGCCAGAGAGACTCTAAACCTAGTGTTCCTCTCCTTTTCTTGTGCTGGGTGACTGGTCCAGAGTCATACAACCTGAGACAAGTTAGCAGACTCCTAGGTCTCCGCACACACGTGCCAGCCCTTGGACATTGGCACTTTACAAGGGGGGGTCCCTGATCCTACAAAGGCCGCAATGCAGCTCCCCGCTTCCGAGGCCTTTCTTCACCCTTTGTCTTCTTCGCTGTGCTGGTGACTGTTGCGTGGCTTTTCTCTGCTCTGAGGCTTCTGTTTTTCCTCCCTACAGCTCTGAGCCAAGGAGAACACTCAAGGTAGGGCAACAAACTTAATGGGAGAGTGCTGCTCGGTCACTGCCCTCCCTTCACTGCTGCTCCAAGGGTGCTCACACCACCCTCTGTCGGGGCAGATTTATGCCTCTTCCAGAACTGGAAGCAGGGTACTTCATATGACAGAAGCCTTGGAAATACCTGTGAGCAACTTAGGAGTCTGGATGGAATGGTAACACTTCTAGGCTAGGATGGGACGGTAACGAAGAGCTGGGAGCCAGCGTGTTGTGGAGTCCTGGCTCTCTACCACCACCCTGCACCAGCTGCAGGATGGAGGGCCTTCCCTCCTCAGAGCTTGTTCCCTCAACTGTAAAATGGGAGTGAGCACTTTAATACTGATCCGGAGGGTCTGGGATCAGACCCAGGGTCTGGGCCTGGCACAGAGTAGGTATCAGGGACTGGAAGATCCTCTCCTCCCTGGCCTCCCTGGCACTCACTAGTTGTCCTGGGCATTTGTCAAGGATCTGTATCATTAGCAGTGGGAGAGTGTTCTGCAAACAAGGGGAGCAGGTGAACCCCAGGAAGCCTCTTCATTGTCCTCACCCTGTGCTGGGTGCACATATGAGCTCACGGTCCTCCCAGGAGACCCTTGAAGTGGTCCTGCTGTTTCCTCTAATAAAGGGACAAAACATGGGGAAATTAAGTGATGTGTCTAGGGGCTCAGTGGTGAGGACAGGCCGTGCAGGTAGTGTGGCCCCACCATCCTTGCCCCTAACCTATACCAGCAGTGATGCTGGCACGCAGCCAGCGCCATGTCTTTAGAGTCCTGTCATTATACTGCCTATACTGCCTGCCAGGTCGGCCTGCGTACACTAGCTGGGAGACTGCAGAGGACCTCGCTGGAAAGAGGGGTCTGGAGTTTGGTGGCCTTCAGGTGGGAGGGAGCTCAGAGCACAGTTCAGCTCCTCACAGGAATGAAGTGCATTAGTCAGGGTCCAATCATGGAACCCGCAGACCTGGGCCTGGTCACGCTCTGCTGTGTCCTGGCTGCAAGGCAAGTTCCTTTCCCTTTAGGGTCGCTGAGGCATCCTCTATGTTCCCAGGGATGGCACACATTTCTTCTAGAGGTGCTGGGAGGGTCAGTGGGTCGGTGGCAAAGTGGGCCATACAAGGAGACATGCTGAAAAGTGAGACTAACATGAGCGGGGTGTGTCCTTGAACTCACTACGTAATTTAGATTGGTCTTGAACTCTCAGCAGTCCTACAGCCTCAGCCTCCCACATGCTGGGTTTACAGATGAGTGTCTCCATGTCTGTCTCTAGACTTCCCTTTCTATGTCATTATTGGGAATTTCTCAAGAAAGGAATCTTTGTTAGCTCATTTAAGGCTGTGACCCTCGAGACCAGAAGATATCTGAGGTGCCGCTCCTGACATGCCTTGCTCTCTTCTTCAGGATGACATGGAAGCCTACCAGACCCAGAACCGCTTCCTCAACTCAGAGATCCACCAGGTTACCAAGATCTGGAGGAAGGTGGCCGAGAAGGAGAAGGCCCTGCTGATGAAGGTGCTAGTGGAGCTGGTGACCGTCTCCAGGCCCACCCTCACAGTCCCATGACACCTACCAGCCCTCTCCTTACCCCGCTGCCCTCCCACCGGGTCCCTCATGAGCAGGGCTGTGGCAGCTTCTCCAGGCCCTGTTCAGCCGTGCAGACAGCCAGCTGGGGGAAGGGACTTCAAGATCAATAAGCTTGGCTGCTGCCTCTGGGAGTGCACAGCGGGCAGCCAGTCCACGAGGAGGCAGGGCTGAGACTGTGCTGCAAGCAAACTGTCACTGTTCCCATCTCGAGAGACAGGAAGAAAGATGCTGAGTGAGCAGTTACAAGACGTGCCCAGGCCAGGAGAGGAGAGTAGGGGTAGCATGCAGGGGGTCCCAAGCTAGGGGAGAAAAGCCAGTGGTGGAAGGACGGGGGCAGAAAAGCCAGTGGTGGAAGGACGGGGTATGTTGGAGAAACTGGAAGTGCCCATGTGACTTATCATCACCAGAGTCTGGAGGTAGATTCTGTGTTACCCTTATTTTGCAAATGCAGAAGTTAAGGCACAGAAAAGTTAAATAACTTGCCCAAGACCACACAGCTGGCAAGGATGAACCAGCTAGCAAGGGGACCTGTAGGCCGTGCAGAGCCTGTGCTCCGTCCTCCCCACCTCTTTTCAACTTCTGAACTCCTCTCCCCTGTATGCAGATCTAGGGGAGGGGCAGGAGAAGAGAGCTACAAAGTCTGTGGTGCCATCCAGGCCGCAGGCCTTGGTAGCCTGACCCAACAGGTGGCCTGACCAGTCTGCCCTGCCCCCTCACAGTGTGCCTACCTGCAAGCCAGGAACTGCCAAGTGGAGAGCAAGTACCTGGCTGGGCTGCGGCGGCTGCAGGAGGCCAAGGCCAGTGAGTGCTCCGAGCTGCTGCAGCAGTTCATCCAGGAGGCGCTGCAGTGGGAAGCTGGCGCGGCCTCGGCGGACAGTGTGGTGCTGAACCCCATCAGGTGAGCCTGGCCACATCGCCTAGGACTCCTGCTGCCTTCCCCTGACTGTGCCCGGGGCTCCTGACAAATGAGCCTGGGGACCACTGAAGACAGCAGACTCAGAGGAGGCAGCGCCTTGCCCAAGGCCACAGCGTCCCTCATGCAGCTCACTGGGCTACCTCCCAGTGGTAGTCTGTGACATGTTCTTGTCACCGACTGGAGGAGAGGAGGCAAATCACTGTCTCCTTCTCGAGCCTAACAGCACTGAGCACAGTGAACCCAAGGAGTCATGTACAAGAGAAAGGGATGGCTGTGCCCAGAGGTCCCTGGAAACTAGGGGTGCACTGGCAGGATCCCAGGCTTTGAGGCCAGACCTGACTGTCCTGCGTGATGCTGGATGAGTCCTTTAGCTTTCTCAGCCTCCCACTCAGCCTCTGTAAGATGTAGACTAGAACCCCTGCTTTTCAGGGTCACTGGGGTTGCTGACATAGCTCACATGGGCACATGCTAGGACGATAGCTGCTGATATGGGAAAGGCCATCTGGAGTGGGTCCCAGCTCTCCCACCCCTGCCTGTCACTGGCAGCCACCCTAGAGCCTGGTGCAGCAACACTGCAGGGTTCCCCAGAACAAGGCGGCAGGGGTACCCCGGGGCCCTGTGTTGCCAGGGATGAGCGGGTGTCTCCTGGGCCTGTACAGCAGGCACTTCCAGGCCCACTGCAGTTATAGTAGAGGCTCCTATTAGGTCTTCAGAAGGCAGGACAGGAGTTCCTCTACCCACTGTACAGATGAGTAAGCTGAGGCAAGGAGACCAAAGTTCTCCTGCCCAGAGCTGCATTCCCAACCAAGACCAGGGAAGGCCAGCACCTGACCCAGTACTCCCCAGCTGCCCCTAGCCCAGGGAAGGGCTCTTCCCACAGTGTGGCTAACACGGACTTTTGCTGGCAGTGAGTATGATGGGTATGGCTTCCTGACAGTACCTGACTATGAGATGGAAGACCTGAAGTTGCTGGCCAAGATTCAAGCACTGGAGGTGCGTTCCCACCACCTGCTGGAGCTCGAGGCTGTGGAGCGGCCACTGCAGCAGCGCTGGGCTGCCCTGGCTGAGCTGTCACCCTCCGCCGAGCTGAAGCAGCTGCTGCGGACAGGAGTGCCCCGTGAACACCGGCCACGTGTCTGGAGATGGCTGGTCCACCGCCGTGTCCAGCACCTGCACACCCCGGGCCGCTACCAGGAGCTGCTGAGCCATGGTCGGGCCTGTGAGCAGCCCGCTGCCCGCCAGATTGAGCTGGACCTGAATCGGACATTCCCCAACAACAAGCACTTCACGTGTCCCACCTCCAGCTTCCCCGACAAGCTGCGTCGGGTACTACTGGCCTTCTCCTGGCAGAATCCCACCATTGGGTACTGCCAGGGTCTGAACAGGTGAGCCACTGGGTCACAAGGTGAACCAGGCCTTTGCCTACCAGAGTACCACCGCAGCTCTCTGGGGCATCCCAAGACCTTGGAAGCTTGAGCCCAGGACAAAAGGGCCAGAGCACAGGGCCTTTGTCCTGTGTACTCCACTGTAAGCTTGAGAGCTGCCCATCACATAGAAGCAGGGAGCAGTGCGGGTGGCCCAGTTTGCATGCACAGGACTGGCTGAATCGAGGATTATCTGCACCAAGGGAACCCAAAGGGAGAGGAAATTGTAAGTGGTACAGGGGCTCAAGGCAGCCAGGGAAAGCAAATAGAGGTGAATGTCAGCCTGTGCAGCGAGGCCACAGCCCAGCACAGCCCCGTCTGCCTCTGGGTTCTCTCCAGTGAGTACCATCCTGAGGCTCATGGCATGTAGTCCCACTGTGCAGTGGCCTGGCCTCCAGCCTCCCCTCACTGTGCACGTCAGTCCCTTCTTCTCGGTACACCGGGTTCTGCTCACTCATTCTTTGGATACGTGGTTGTTTGAGGCTGTCAGTGGACCTCTCCCCCTGGGAGTCACAGGTCTTTGGCTTGACCTCCCATCCTACCTCTCACACCTAAGCCCTCTGTCCAGGTTGGAAATTCAAAGAAGGGGTCTGAATGGCCCAGTCTGAATTACTTCCCATTTCTGGTCCTATCAGCAGGGGAGGGATAAAATGAATTTAAATTTAGAGGGGCTGATGGGGCTGCCCCCTCTAAACCTGGGAGGGTATTCTGGACACCCCAGGTACTGCCATAGAAATTGCATAGAATATTTCCTTTCCTGAGCACCCCAGTTTACTCCATAGAGACGGCATAGTTTGAGTTATTTCCCAAAGCAAGCTTTGATACTATTTATTTAAAGATATATATACTTGAGCAAAATTTATATAAGTAGTTCTGTTCCTTTTTCAGAATAGGTAGTGTGTGACATTTATTTAATAGTCAACTTTCAGTGTCCTTACTCAAATTTGAGTAGTTTCCAAGAGTAGATATTTTCATTATTCTTATTTCCAACCTAAATGTGGGTGAAATTGAGTGTGTATATGTACAATTACTGAGAAAATCCACAGTTAAACTCCAGCAATGATGCCTCTCCATCCAAGCCCCTTGGAAAAACAGGATTTCATGCCACTCTGAATATTGGCTATAGGTAATATCTGTAGACAATTCATTCATTACCGGCTGAGCAAAAGTCTGTGTGCCGCTGTCTGAATATGTTAATATCCAAAATTTGCAAAGCCTTTTTAAGAAAGCTATGAAGGAGCTAGAAGCTGAGGTTAATATGAATAATAATTTTTACATTTTGTGCAAAGGTCAGTTAGGAATAACATGACTTGAGGGTGCTTTATACAGCAGCTATCATTTAATCTTCATGCAAGACCCATAAAGTGGAGCCCTGGTGCCCCACTGAACAAGTGAGGTAAAGTGAGAGCCCAAGGACCAGCTCCACACCTCACCATACACCGTAGCCAGGCCACCAGTCCCCCAGCGCCCTTCCAGCCCACCCTCCCTCTAAATGGCACTGCAGCCAAGGGTTGCTGAGAATACCCTGAAACCCTGTCTCCTGATTCAGCATGACCTCTCAGGGATGGGAGCAGCCACTGATGGGCTGTGGGTCTTTACAGTATAATCCACACTGAAGAGCAAGAGAAATCCTCGTGGCAGGAGGGGTCTTGAGATCAGCCTCATCGCAGGGAGAAGCTCGCTCTCTGCTGGAGGAGACCGCACTGCAGCAGAAGGCCCATGGGAACCACAAGCTAGGAGAGGTGGGAGACCAGGGAGCGTTTTCAGTCTCTCTCTGTGCTGTTCTTACTTAAATTTTATATGTCAGCACAGACACTTGGTATTCATGCAAATATTGATAGTATTGCTTTAAATAGAAAGTTGTGCATAATAGAAAGCCTGTTTAAATGTGGAAACGCAGTCCTGTGACCCCCTAGGACCAAGCTGCATGTGCCTTACACTTGTCTCAGTGGCCATCTAGTGATGGCCATTAGAACTGCATGTGTGTTCCCAGGTAACTCAGCCTGCTTCTAAGGCGACAGATACGGCTTGGTTACACTGACAGATAACACAGTGAGGGTCTGATGCCAATTTAGAGCAAACTTGTTAAAGCCATTTCCCTATCATAATAAGTGGAAGCCTTTAAAATAGTCTGTTCTCCCCACAGACACACCCTCTCCCGGGCAGGCCCACGGGGCCTAGAATGGCTGGAGTCCAGCTGTAACCGACCTTTTAACGTGTGTAAACATCACAGCGGTGCTGGCAGATAACGCCTGGATGTAGGGTGGAGAGAGCACCAGGCTGGGCTTTGAGAGTCCTGCGTTTTGTTCCCACTCTACCATCAACTGACTGTGATTCTGAATCAGTCACTGTCATCTTCTGGGGCTCAGTTTTCCCATCAGAGGTTTGTCTTGACCAGAGAAGACCAGTAGGAAGCAGGTGCTCGAGGCCTGTCCTGAGGGAATTTTTGAGGTAGCCTCTAGAGCTAGGAGGAAAGAGTGCCGTGATCGATTAGTTAGATCTTCCCTGGGCAGGAATAAAGGGAATGTGGCCACTAAGTGTCAGTTGTCTTTCCCAGGCATGGACAAGGAGAGTGGTGGCCCACGCACCACACATTTACTCCCCTTCAACTCCGTGACCTCTGAAAGCCACTGCTCCCAGCCTCCTCTCTGCCAGGACACCCAGGGACCTTCCTTTCTCTTCTTCCATTCAGCTCAGACTCAGGAAGATTTGTACAGATATTTGAGCCAGATTTGAAATTCCTTCCCAAACTACTGGGGAAGAAGAAAGGATTTCATTTTTGAGATTTCAGCCCTGCTTTTAAACATCATGTACCTCAGAAGAAAGTAGAGGTCATGAGCCCAGTCTAATAAGAACAAAGAGAAGCTATCAGGACAATGAAATGTGCTCTTTAAGTGCCCTGTGAGTTTATAGAGAGCCCCAGTATCCAGTGCTGAGGTGTCATCACCCTACAGGAGCTCTGAGGACCACTGCACTCCCCTAACCTCCCTGGGGTACTGTGTGAGAGCGGCTCCCATGGCTGAGCATTTCCTCGGGGTGTTCTCAGGTGGTGTGCACCATCACGAGCCTTGCGGCTGGAGTCAGGAGCCAGGGGTCCACGGAAGATGTTTTGGAAAGTGTGTTCTTGGATTGGCCCCAGATGCACCCCACAGAAAGATAGGCAAAGTGGAGAAAATATTACTTCCTGGGAACTTTCTCCAGCTCTGCCCTGAAAGTTCTGTCTCTCTAACCCACAGTCTCACTCGAGCCTCATGATAACTTGGGGGGAGGTCAAGGGAAACAGAGCTGTGTGTCAGGCTCTGGGACATGCATGTCAGGCAGTAAGCAGGCTGCTGGAGGCGTCTTTTCATAAGGCCCATGGCCTGGGAGGGGACTATCACCTCCGCCACTGCAGAGCCCGGATCCGAGGCTCCGGGAGGTCAGCGTACTTACAGCATCCCAGAGCATGTGAGGAGAGGTAAGAACAGCTAATATTTATAAACAGCCCTGGGCTAAGCATCAAATGTGTGCCTTCTGGTCATCCTCACCCAGTCCTGTGATGATTCTGCAGAGGCTGTGTCACCTAGGAAGCAGCAAGGCCAAGGTTCACACACCGACAACCTCTGCTCCATTGCTCTGAAAACCACTGCCTCTGGTCATCCTCCCCAGAACAGTGTGGTCACCACACTGGGGCAGCAGCACCAGCCTAGTTAGGGTGTGAGGTCAGGCTGTGCTAGCATGGAAGGGTTCTACCACAGGAGCCTCGGGGATACCCCTGCCGCTAGCTGCCTGGCAGGGCTGTAGCTTCTGTATCACTCCAGCCCTCTTCCTACCATGTCAGGCTGGCAGCCATTGCCCTGCTCGTCCTGGAGGAGGAGGAGAGTGCCTTCTGGTGCCTGGTGGCCATTGTGGAGAACATCATGCCAGCTGAATACTACAGCAAGACTCTGATGGCGTCTCAGGTAAGGGGGTTAATCTCAGGACAGTGGGAATCTCTCAGGCCTCCATTTCTCCTGTCTGATGGGTGTCAGCCTTCTCTTGGACCCCTAGGAGTGTCTGGCAAGCTGACACCTGTCAAATTGCTAGGGCCCTGCCCACAGCACACACTGACGTTAATGTGGTGGTAATCTCATGTCCTTGGCCTCCTGGGGAAAGGAGGGGCAATCTAGTGTCTCTGGCCAGTGAAGAGTTTCAGGACCTGGGTTAGAGGGATGGGAGACAGGGAGCATGGGAGGGAAGACGATGCTTCCTGCACACAAGGACACATCCACTGAAGTGCACTGCCTCTGTCATGTCCTCCCCTCTTCTAGCCTCTGACCTTAGAGTCAGGCAGAGCAGGGGCCAGAGCCTTGCCCCACCCCTGGAGAGTTGTGTGGTCTTGGCACCTGATACCTCCTCTTAACCCCTACCTGGCCAGCCTGTGTTAGAGTAAGAATGGGGTTGCTATGTAAATGCAAAGTAATCTCAAACCTGTCCTCCGGCTCCCAGCTTGGCCTGCCATTCTTGCTGTGCCAAGAGAGGTCACTTACTTCTGCGTCTCCAAGTCTAGCCAGGTCCAGGTACTATGCGCCCACCATCTTCTCCACCCACCATCTAACCAATAACATCTTCTGCTCCTGGAATACCCACCTCAGGGTAGGGTCCTGGACTGGGGAGGCTCAGGGTCCACTGAGGAGAGAGAGAGACTTAGGAACCATCAGTGAGTAGGTGGAGACAGCAAGAGGACTGCATCTGGCTGCATGGGAGGGAGGCCAACCTAAGAGTGGCTTCGTTTTGTTTTTGAGATAGGGTCTCACCATGTAGTCCAGGCTGGTCTTGATCTCACTATGGAGTCCAGACTGACCTCAAACTCACCATGATCCTCCTGCCTCAGTATCCTGAGTGCTGGACTACAGGCAAGTACCACCCCACCTGGTGATGGGGCAGTGTTTTTCTCGTTGATGACGTGATACCTGCTCCTCAATGGCATCAGGGATCAGCCTCCTTCCAGCTCCCTACACTGCCATCCCTGATCTGGAGCTTTCAGCCTGGTGTTCACAAGAGAACTGCACCATCCTTTACCCTGTGGCCGTGGCCTAGACGGAAAGGCAAAAAAGGCAGGAGCTGGCTTCCCGTCCAGCAGATTCTACTCCGTTCTATGGTCAAAATCGCATCTTATGGTCATCCTTCTCTGTAGGGCAGGCCAGGAAATATGCTGTATTTCCTCTCTGTGTCTTAACATCTCTGAATTTTAGATATGTTGTACTACCAGTGTCAAGGCTATACTTTTTTTAATTATGAAGAATTTCCCACATTCAAAAACAGAAGAGAAAATAATATAATGTACCTCTGTGTGTCCATTGCCTAGCTTACTTTATCAACCATGGAGGGCAGTGCCGTCTTATCCATCCTGCACCTACTCCTACTTGATAGTCTTGGGCTGCATCTCAGACTCACACCACTTCATCCAGGAGGCCCAGTGACATCTTAGACCCAGTGCATTACCTGGCTCTTGGAGCTGGACATGTAGCCTCCACTGCCATCCCAGGGTTCTGGGTCAGGAAAGGAACGGAGCCACTGTGTGCTTGCCAGGGTGGACACCATAGTCTAGGACTTCAGTAGGAGAGAGCTGAGCAGCCATAGTGCAGGCAAGGAAAGTAAAATAGGGAATAGGGAATACCTTGGAGCCAAGGAAGGAGCCAGTGCTGATGGGCTGCAAATTTTTTGGCACCAGAGACTAGTTTTGTTGAAGACAGTTTTCCCATGAACCGGGGATGGAGTATGGTTTTGGAATGATTCAAATACATTACATTAATTGTTTACTCTGTATCTATTGTTATCACATTATAATACATAATGAAATAATTATACAACTCATCGTGAGCTTGTTTTCCTATAACTAAATGGTCCTGTCTGGAGGTGACGGGAGACAGTAGCACCTAAAGTATTGCTTATGTCCAGTCTACTCTGTAATACTGTTTTGGTTGCCATCACTGCAGAAAACCCTGCTTCACGAAGACAGGGAAAGAAGCAAATACATTTTCTCAAAGGGGGTTAACATGAAATTGGGAGGGGGTGTAGTGGAAGTTAAAGAAGCGAGTAAAAAGCAGTTATTTATTCAGTGATAGTTTTGCAGTTTATCCTTGAATAAAGACAGGTTCCAAGATGTCACAGAGCTCTGCTTACGGGAATGTAGTTGTCAACCTTATCTATATCCCTTAAAAGAAGACAGAACATAGTCATAGGCACCAGGCAGCAGTATCAAACAGGCACTACACTGCTGCTATTTTCTTTTAAATGCAGCTTGATTTTTTCGTTTTGTTTTATTGTCTCTCATTATTGGCTCTTTGCCCCTTTTCAAAGCCCTCCAGTAACTTTCTCATTTTGTCTAGAATCAGCTTGTGGACTTACCAAAACTGTGACTGAGACAAGTGTAGGAAAGCGGCACAGACAGGAGTAGTAAATAAAACAAGGCCATATGTAGACTAACATAACTGTTAGATTCTGACTTAAAGTCTGCCACCAGATGCAGCTGTACAACCAAAGTACACCATTCACTTGCCTCTCTTAACATCTGCTACCAAGTGCATCTTAATTTTCACTTGCCAGTCACTGATAGTATTTTTCTCTGTGTCTAAAAATATGATTTATTATAGTCTGCACAGTCAAATCTGTCTGCTAATATTGCTCTGTATTTGCAGCTGCTTCCCAATGCTAGCATCACTGCCTCAACTTCACCTCAGATCATCAGGCATTAGGTCCTCAATGATTGTAAACCTAGATCCCTCTCATGTGCAGTTCACAGTAGGGCTGTGTTCCTGTGAGAATCTAATGCTATTGCTAATGTGATGGGTGCAGCATTCTGGTAGTAAAGTGAGCATGGGGAGTAGCTCTACATACAAATGAAGCTCTGCTCACACTTGCTGCTCACCTCCTGCTGTATAGGCTGGTTCCTAACAGGCTGCAGAATGGTATCAGTCCATGGCCCAGGGATTGGAGGCCCCTGGTGAACAGGTCTAGTGAAACAAGGATAGTAGCATGACAGTGGTCCCCAGGAAGGTCACTAGCAACCACAGGCCCACACCATCCTTTTTCAAGAAGATCCCTTAATATTAGTATGGCAGGACACATGTTCCAGGAGCTTCCCCAACCATCCCCCACGCATCTTAGGCCTCAGGGTACCAGCCGATAGAAACTAGGGAGAAAGCTCCTGTCTCTCCAAACAGCCAGGAAGAGCAGCTGGGCTTGAGGTTCAGGTGGACAAAGAAGCAAGGACTTGCCAACCCACAGAGAGTTCTACTGCAGGCCCCAACAGGGGCGCCAGGATGCACAGACTGGCTGCATCTGAAGGGGCAAGCAGGGAGGGAGGTGCCTCAACCAGGGGCTGCAGGTGACTGGGCCTCTTGCTGCCTTCCAGGTGGACCAGAGGGTGCTCCAGGACCTCCTCTCGGAAAAGCTGCCCCGTCTGATGGCCCACCTTGGGCAGTACCACGTGAACCTCTCCCTGATCACCTTCAACTGGTTCCTCGTGGTCTTTGCAGACAGTCTCATCAGTGACATCCTCCTGCGGGTCTGGGATGCATTCCTGTATGAAGGAACCAAGGTATGGTGCTGCTGGCCAGTCCCTTCACCACTCTGGATCTTGGTCCTGCCCCTGAGGAGCAGAAAGATAGTGCTCCTGGTAGGGCCATTGGGGACATGTGACAGCATGCTTTGTAAACTGTAAAGTGGTGTGCACCTATGAGAGGAAGTAACCCTTTGCCTCTGAAGATGGGCCCTACAGTTGGGGGCCTGGAATGTCACCCACTGCCCCCATCGCCCAGGTTCCTCTTTTTCTCCGCCTCTTACGACTGAGCCCTGCACTTGGAGGCTGGAGCTTGGGTCTGGGCAGGTCCTATCGTCAAAGCCCCACAGAAAGACAAAGTTTTAAGCCCACGGGATCCAAAAGAACCAATACTTTGCCTCACCTCACCATAGGAGAAGGCCAGCCAGGGTTGAGCTGGACTCAGTCCAAACCCCTTGATTTTAAGCTGTGCTCCCTTTAGAGTCCTTGGCCTCCCTCACGCACAGTGCCTCCAGGCCTCACTATGCAGCCTGCTGCCTCCCCAAGGCGTCCCGCCTGAGCCCCCACCCGCCCATGCCCCCAGGTGGTGTTCCGTTATGCCCTGGCCATTTTCAAGTACAACGAGGAGGCAATCATGCAGCTGCAAGATGGCCTGGAGATCTATCAGTACCTGCGCTTCTTCACCAAGACCATCTGTGACAGCAGGTGAGGCCCCACCTCCTGCTCGCAGCCCAGCTGTCTGGGACCTGGGGGACCCCAGTAGAGACTGATCCTCCATCATGGCTTGGGAGTTAGGGGAGGTCTGCTTCTCCATGATTTCTCCAGGCATTTCAGTTTTCCGCCACCATTTCCTGCTCTGCTATCTCTGGCCTGCAAACCTAGAAGCAGGACTGAGTTCCTAGAACAAGTCCACCTCTGGGCTTTTACCCTCACAATTCCTCCTTACCACCTCTTTCGACATCACCGTCTTTGCCTGATTGGTCACCTCCTCCAGGAAGCTTTCTCTGACCAGCCCAGGCCCTGTGAGCTCCCCCCGCCCCCCGCACTGTCCTGCGACGTCCTTAGCACACACTTCTCTGGGTGGGAACGGTCTTCCCTGAGCAGTGTCCAGGGACCAAGTTTAGCTCAGCCCCTCAGGTGGACAGCTGTCTGGAAAGGCTAGAGCACGCAGCCCTGGCAAGACCCTGTGTTCTGGACTGACTCTGCCCTCTTCCAGGAAGCTGATGAACATTGCCTTCAACGACATGAACCCCTTCCCCATGAAACAGCTGCGGCACCTTCGGGTGGCCCACCGGGAGCGGCTGGAGGCTGAGCTGCGGGAGCTGGAGCTGCTCAAGGCCCAGTGCCTGGAGAGGCAGGCTCCCCGGGACCACACGAGGCCTGAGGGGGGCGCCAGTGAGGAGGAAGGGGAGGGCGATGCCTGACCTACCGCTCCCTTCCCCAAAGCCTTTCTACCCCTGGAGCTTGGCATGGGCCAAGGCTCTGGAGCCCATCTCCACGCGACCCTGGATAGGTCCCTTCCCTCCCTGGGCCTCGGTCTCCCAGCAGGACATTACGATGAAGCCACTGGTTGGGTTATCTCTCAAGGGGCCCTAACTCAGGGATGCTACCCTGGCTCTCCTCCCACAGAGCCCTGGAGCGTTGTCTAAGTTATATCTGTATAAAGCAATGTCAGCATGGAAATCGCCCACCAGCTTTGGAACTTAAATGGGTCTTAATAATACGCTGTTCCTGGATGGAGCCAAGGTGTCAGGGTGTGCCATCCCTGGGGCTGCCTCCTGTGCCTCTGGCTTTCATTCCATGGGTGTCTGTGGTGTCAGTCTCCTGGCTCCCCTGGAGATGGGCCTGAGTCGTCGGGGTCACAGCTCTCTTCCAGGATGACTAGGTCTACATGCAGACTGCCCCTGTGTACCAGGGCCTGTTTCCTGACCTTGTGCCACTACGCCCATCTTGGGGAGTTCCAAGAGAAAACCCCTACCTACTGCTACAAGGAACGTGGTATGGAGGCTGAACAAGGAGCCCCAGGCAGGTGCCCCACTTCTGCCCTGGCACAGGCTGGGAAGCAGAGTCAGCTCCTTTCTGCAAAGCAGACAGCTGGGAGAGACCATTGAAAGTGGCAAGCACTGCGGCCCACTCAGGGCTGAGCTCAGGGCTTTGTGACTGGCCCGGTGTCAGTTCTTCAGGGTTCTTCCAGCTCCTTGTCAAAAGACAGAGGCCCCTCATCCCTGCTCAGGCAGGGCTCCTGGCTGCACAAGTGAATCTGATGACTCATTCCTCAGTAGACTGGGGGTGGGGCGAGCTAGGCTCTCTTGGGCTTGATGCAAGGGGTGGGGTCTCCCATGGATCCCTCCTCTCTGGACCCCATAAAGCTACCCTCCATCCTACCAGCCTTGATCTGAGACTTGAGGCAGACAGTCGGGGAATGACTTCTGGTACCCTCTCCTGTCACCCACCGGCATGAACCTAAAGGGTGGTGCTCCTGTGCTTCACGGCCCGGGGAGGATGCTCAGAGTTTCTGCCCTTCCCACACACCCCGGGCAGCCTGGAGCTCAGGCAGTAACCCTGAGGGTGGCCAGCCTCATGGGGCACACAGGATGGCAAAAGGAGATGATACTGGCCTGGCACAGAGTGACAAGTATCCAGCAGCAGTGAGCTGCCTCCTAGGAAGGCCCCAGTAGTCCCTCTAACCCCAGCCAAAAATTCACTTCCTGCTAGCAAAAGCAAATACCTGAGCCAGATGTGTGGTGCACACCTGTAACCCTGTAACCCTGGCTACTTGACCAGCTGAGACAGGAAGAGCTGAGTTCAAGGCCAGCCTCAGCAGCGCAGAGACTGCTTTCCAACACCAGCTCATGTCCTGGCGTGGGCTCAGGGTCTGCTGGATACAGGGCAGCCTCCTCCGCGCCTCAGCACCTCTTCCCTCCTTCCTACTTCTCCGCCCTCTTCTTTTCTCTCCCCATTGTCTCCCTTCCTTCTCCTCCTTTTTCCTCCCTCTTCCTCTTCCCCGCTTCTCTGGTTCCCACCTGGCTATACCTGAGAATCCCAAGTGGCCTTGTAAAAGCATGGGTGCCAGGCCTGTGCCCAAGGGCGTTCTGGTCCGCTGGCGGACAGACCACCAACTGCCTCCTCCCCTCCTGAAGAGGGGAGCTGGCCGTGAGAACAGCCCATCCCGCAGCACCAACCTGCACAGCAGCTCAGGCTAGGGGACTGACGGGAGGCAACACAGAGGTTAACCTGTGGAGAGTCACACAGCCGGGACTGGCAGAGCCACGCCTGAGGGGAGAGGCCCAGAGCGCACCTTACCTTTTGGGAACCTGGATACCTCCCAGGGGAGAGGGCTGACCTGGCTGTGGCCTTTTGTGGACTAGCTCTAGCAAAGGAAAATGGAGGAATAAAGACCCTCTGATTCGTTGCCTCAGGCTGGAATTGGAGCACCACTCCCTTTGTCAGAGATGAGTAAGGGGAGTGGGACCATATTTCAGCAAGGGTGGGGATCCTGCTGCCACTCCCAGGGAGCCTGCCCTTCCTGGAGAATGGGGCTCACCATGGTGTCAGGTTGCTGCCCCACAGCACAGCTGTCTCCCCTTCCCCAGGGGCTGCTGCCTTCCAGGCTGCAGGATCCGATCCCTTGCACCCCCACCTTCCTACTCCAGGGATGGGCCTTGTGCCCTGAGGGTCCCTCCCCTAAACCCTAGGCCCCAGCAACTGGGGTGCAGGCGAATTCTATAGGGGAGGGCCAGAAGGGGCAGTGTGTCAGAATAAGGAAAGGAGGGCCTGGAGGAGTCTAGAAGGTCCCCATTCACCCTGGAGTGGGAGGTATGCACTGTCTTCCACAGACACCTGCTTTCAAGGTGTCCCCCCACCCCCTGCCCCGCGCTCCCCACATCCTATGCTGTCTGCTCCTCCCTTCCTAGCTCCCTCCCCATGGACACAAGGCTGCACTACACACCCCTGTCTGTGCTGGTCCCACACCAGCGCTGACCCACTGGGGCAATCAAAGCTGGCCGTGCTAAGGCTGATGCCCTGGGAAGGAGAGGAGGTCCCTGGAACATGCTGGCAGGTGACCTGGCTTTGGAGCCGGACATGCCAGGCATACCGTGGGGAATTCTCACTGGGCCATGTGTCGGGGTGGCCTTCCACATCTGGACCAGGACTAGGGGGAAGGAGTGACAGAAAGGCAGTCCCTATGCATAGGTACACCTCCCCACAGCAACCCCGGGGACCCAGGGGGTGTCTGTGCCTCATGGATCCATATGCCTACAGTCCCCAGAGGTCCTTATCAAAGCAGCTTTCCTCAAACAGCACAAGCTGGGAAGATGTTCCAATAAGGAGGGGCCACAGGGTGCCTGGGACCCCGGGCCCGGCCAGGATGGGCAGACGATGGCGTGGCTGGTGTAACGGAGGCTCTGGCCGAGCTCTGCGTGGTAAAGACATCCAGATGCTTTAGCTTAAGAAAGGTTCTGGTACCTCCCGCCTGCCCCAGTGTAACTCAAGTAAAAACGAAGTGCCACCAAAAGGGAAGGGAATCTCCCACATTCCAGCTGTGTCCATAGGCTTTTGAAACTTCAAACGTCCAGCGCTTGCATGGTGGCCCCCACTGTCTGCCTTCCTTGACTTCGCCTGGCTCAGTGCTCAAGCTGAAGGGAAGGCCCCTGCTGGACACTGGGCCCAAACGACAGGCAGGGAACCCCTTCAGCTCTGGGCACAGGAATGGCCCAAGGAACTACGTTCCAAGACTGAGTTGCAGGCTTTGGGCCTGGCAGTTCAAACGGGGGTAATGATAACTAGATAAAGGGGTTCATAGGGTCAAATATATCATATGTAAAGTAGTACACAGTATTTTTATTCATCTAACCACATACTGGGTGCCTACCACGTGCCAGGCACTGTTCTAGGCCCACACAGATACAGCACTGCACAAAACCCAAGACTGGTAGGATGAGCTCGAGTTTAGGAGCTGCCCTGCCTAGGACTGAATTACTCCTAGCTGGGTACTTAATTTCTCTGTGCCTTAACTTCCTTACATGTAAAATCGATGAGTAATAACATCACCCTGCCAGCATGTGCAACAGCGAAGCGGAGTAAGGCACACAAGGTGCTCAGAACTACACCTGGCTCTGCAGGTACTGGGTGGACATAATAAAAAGCCCGGGCCTCCCGGTCCCCTCCCACCAAGCCGAGGCTGGGGACCGGGCAGCAGCGCCCCCTCCTGGAGGCCCCTTTCCTCCAGAGCCCCGGGCCCGCAGCTCAGCCGGAGTGGGGCGCTTCCCCAGCCAGGCCTGCGCGCGCGGCACCTGCCAGGATCTTTGAGCAGTTCTCGAACCGCGTGTGAGCCAGACGCGGTTATCGCCTTCAGTTCACTAGGAAAACCGAGGCTCCGGGAGGGCGAGTCCCTGGTCCTACGCCACGCAGCAGGGGTACGGCAGGCCGTGAAGCCGGGCAGGCCGCAAAGTCCCGGCCGCTGCTCTGCCCCGAGCTGCCCGCGCCCCAGATCCCTGCGGCGTGTGCGCCCCAGTCCAGCCCGAGCCGGGAGCCGGCGCCGGGCGGAGGCACTGCCGGGCCGGCGGGCGGGCGGGAGGGCGGAGCCTGGCCGAGACATCCCTGCGCTCGCCCCGCCACGCCCTCCGGCCCCGCCACGCCCTCCGGCCCCGCCTGCTGGGTTGGAGGGAGGCGGCGGCGCTGGGCGCGGGGACTCGGCCGGCGGCTTGGAGCGCGGAGCTGCAACAGGACGCCGCCGCCACCTGCACGGCGGTCAGCAAGGTAGGGCGGCTCGCGCCACCGCAGCGCCTTGGCGGGTTGCGAGATGGGCGTCAGGCGGGACGTTAGCGCTGCGCCTCCGGACTGCGGTTCCCGGAGAGGGAGGGATGCTGGTTCCATGCGCCGCGCGCAACCGGCGGGGCGCGGGCATCTGGCTTCCAGCCCTCCCCTCGTGACCTTGCACAAAGCCCTGCTCCTCTGAGCCTCAGTTTCCCCTTCGGGATAGCGGGTGCGTGCGGCCCCCCCCCCTCAGCACGTTGCTGGGAGCGGCTGCTGCAAGGTGCCGGCCCCCGACGCTCGGGCCTTGGATGGGCACTGTGTGCACGCCCGTGTACCTCCTTCCTCACCCCGCCCCGAGCCCGCTGGTGAGGCGGCTCGCCCTGGGTGCGGCCACCAGGTCTCGACGGGCCCATGTCGGGACCCTCCCTCTCTTGGCTACATGACCGGTTGGGCCTGATCTATAGGGAAACCGTGTGGAGTGTGTGTGGGGGGGGGGTTCCCCCGGGTCCCTGGAGATCCCACCTGGGGTAGGTGTCAGGCAGACTACCCTCCCAGACTAGCCTTATCGGAGGAGCCCTGGGGTGAAGATAGCTAGACTTGGCCTGTACCAGATCCACCCGCATTTAGGCAATGTTGTGGAACTCCACACTGAGGCCCTGGCCAGCTGCTGGAGCCCAGTTCTGTGTCCCAACCTGGTGGGTAGTACTGACTCGGCCCCACCTGCACTTGGTGGCAGCACTAGGAGGGCTGTGTTTACTGGGGTTGTGTGCAGCGAGGCTCACCCCCAAGACCCTAGTTCCAGGCACTTTGGGTACAAAGGACCGCTGGCATGTGGCCCAGCCCCTCTGTAAGATCCCTTCTGGAAGGTATCACTACCCTCTTTGTGATGGGGATCTCACTCACTGCACCAAACCTGGATCTGCTTCCCAGCCACTGGCCCACCAACTGGTCCTGCTAGAAGCCCTGAGACATCGTGAACTCTCCTTCCCCATCCAGGGGCAGCCGTCAGGTCCTCTCACCTCCAGGCTGAACAGCCCAAGCAGAGAGCAAAGGCAAGAAGAGAGACCAGAGCTGTCTGCCCCAGAGCCAGTGGTTCTGAACATGGTCCTAGGCCATTCAGATCCCACTTGTGGTCAGAACTAGACTATTCTCTGAGCTTCCCCCACCTCACCAGCTCCTCATGGGGCTGTGGAGTGAGAGGTGGCCAAGCCCCACTCCTGCCCTCCTCCTCCTCCTCCTCTGTGACACTTGCCCCACTGAGGGACAGTTTCTAGCAGTCAGCCCTGAGCCATCCAGTCTTATGTCTCCCTCACGGGCTACCCCTCATCCAGGGGCCTTCTTACAGCCAGAGAAGGGACAGGCACCGTGGCAGATAGCACTGTCACATCAGGCGGCGGTCAAGCAGACGCAGGATGAGGCGTGCTGGGATTCTGCGGCCCAGGTACACACCATACTGACTTTGCCCTGCGGAACTGAAAGGCCTTCATGCTGCACCACAAATAAGTGTTATTATGCTCTTGTAAAAGCAGGCTAAGTATACGTGCTGTCACCTGAGCCTGGCTCCAAAGCCCGGCCTAAATGCCACCAATCCCTGTCATCTTCACACATAATCTGACCCCCACGTTCCTGCTCAGCTGGTTCGAGCCGTTCTGGCCTGATTTGGAAGCATGGAAGATTCTGCTTATTATAAAGCTATCATATAATACGTTTCAAATGTTTCATGGAATCATTGGCTGTCTGATCTGTAAAGGGTCTTGAATCAGCTCCTCCAGCTCCTTCTTTTTACGGATAGGCATCCCCTCTTCCCAGAGGGAATGTGACCGGCTGCAGGTCACACAGCAAACCAATCCAGGGATCCTAATTCTAAGCCTAGCGTGGTTTTATTTTTTAAATACATTAATAGAGTGATGAGAAAGCAGTATTTATTTTATAAAACCAGCAAAAATAAACACAAAAGGTTAAAACCCTGTGCTGGCAAGGCAATAGCGATCCACCTGTGGCATTTCGTTCTGCAGGGTTATGTAGCAACCTGTTACAAAAGTCCGTAAAAATGATCCTACCTGCCCTTTGCTCCTTACCTTCTACTTTGGGGACTTTACCCTAAGGAAATAACTAGGGAGAGCGGGAGGCAGAGATGGATGCAATGCTATTGCCTAAAAGGAATTTTTTTCTTTTCTAGTGAAGATACTCCCAGTGTGTTAGGTAAAGTATTTTAAATGTTTCATTTGAAAAATGCAGCCTCAGAAGTAGGCTTACAGCATTGGAGTCTTCCCAGTGTAGAAGCTTTTAGTCCAGAGGCAAGGCCATGAAACTGAAGTGAATAGACCTAGGTCTCAGCACAGACTCTACCTTGGCCCCAGTGTGTGCCTTTGGGTCAGTCTGCTCTCCTTTCTGGACCTTTCTTTCCCCCATCTGTGAAATGGGTACAGGGTTAGCAGCAGCTGAATTCATTCTACCGTTGGTAACCTATGGGCTAGATTTAGTAAGTCTCTGTGGCTGGGTCTTTTATTGGGCAGAGCCAGAAGCGTCGTAACAATGAAATCCTGTCCCAGCCTTCCTGCCCCCAAATAAATTCCCTTAAAGCAGAACCCCCCTCTCCCCAAGGGGTTTCAGCCTTAAGCTTGTGCTATTTTCAAACGGCCAGACCTGGACTGTTTTATAACTTGGTAAGTTTTATCCTTTCTGCCAAAGCTCCAGAATGCCCCAAATAATGCCGCTGGACCTGTTCTTTCCAGTCTGCAGCCAGAGCCTCAATCCCCTCACAACGGGTAAGAGGTGTTTAGCAATCACACCCCGCCTGAAGAGACAGATGCCCCACTCCTGACATCTTTTGAATATCCAGGCCCTGGGGTGCCTCGTGTGGGCCTGCAAAGTGCCATGGGATGAGTTTTAGGTAAAATTATGTGAAATGGTCAATATCTGACAATTTTTTAGCTTCATGGAAAATAGCAATTTCATTTGGTGCAGCCAAAGTGGAAAAAGATATAATTAAAAGATGTAATTATGGTTTCTTGGTATAATTGAGCGATGGGCAGGGTGCGGTGGGGACCAGGAAGGTGTGATTATGAGCTGGCGCAGTCCAGGAGGAGGGACGTGGGCCCCTGCCTTGAAGAATTAGTAATGAGGATGATGCTGATGACCACCCTCGCTTGCCTCTGTCTTAGGGGCTTACACATTCACTCACAGCTGGTAGTTTGCCCAGTATTTACCAGGCTCTGCCCTTGTGCTAAGCCTTTTCTAAGCGCTGAGGGGTGCTGAGGGGTGCGGTGGAGCTCTGAGAGTAAACGGCAGATTCTGCCCTGAAGGACCTAGACTGATAGTTGGCATGGAGCAGATGGAATGGAAGAGGGTAAAGGCTGTGGGGGAATGGAAAGAGGGTTTGCTGTTTTAATCAGGGCATCCTGGTGGGGGCTCATTGCAAAGGTGACTCCGGGGAGGTGTGAACTAGGTGATTTCTGAGGGGAGAGCCATTGTGAAGGCCCTGATCAAGGACCGAGGACCAGGCTGGCTTGCTGAAGACACAGCAGGTTGGAACACAGAGAGAGGCTGAAGAGAAGCGGAGAAGGTCAGAGAGACCGTGGTCACACTGTGTCCCCCACCTCAGCCCCTCGTACAGCAGGGAGTCCTACAAGCTTGTGAGAAACTGGGTTTTTTTCACCCTCTGTTCGATCGAGAACACAATGGTACAGGAAGCTTAAGGAGCTTGCTTAAACACTGTCTGAAGAAAAGCTAGGGCTTCTAGTCCAGGGCAGTGGGGAGTCGGGGAAGGCTGCACAGGGTACATGGCCACATGTGACTGTCACTGTGATTCCTCTGAAGTTGCTGTGGTCTGCTGGTGGCCACGGTGTTAAGAGTCGGAAGTTCTCGGGAGGTGACTGGATCCCCAAGGTGGGGCTCTCCTGATGGGATGAGTGCCCCTGAGGACCTGGGGAGAAGGTACCCTGCTGTAAGCCAGGAAGCAGGTCCTCACTTGACAACAGATCTGCTCTCTTAACTTTGCTTCTCAGCCTCTAGAGTGGTAGAAGTAGATTTCTGTTGTTGTGAGCCGCATGGTCCGTGGCATTTGATTGCGGCAGGCCACGTGGGGTGGGGCGGATCCAGAGAGCCAGCTGTGGGAGCAGTCCAGGTCTGGGGGTGAGGGTGGCCTTGGGTAGTGAATGAAAGGACAGAGGAGCTGCTGAGCTTGGCGCTAGGGTTGCCTTGGGGTCCAGGCCGAGTCAGCAGGAAGAGGAGGAGGCCAGGCTGGCCCTGGGCTCATGGACTTGAATTCACAGTAGAGCTTCTTATGCTCTGAGAAGTCAGGCTTTTACACTTATTAATCTCCTGATCTTAAGACCTGGAGGGTAGGTAGTATAATTATTCCTACTTTCGAACAGAGGTTTTATGCCATGTATAAATTGTATCTCAGTAAAGTTAACTTACAAGGAAAGGTACTTGTTTTTTCTATTATTAATACTGGATAATAGAGAATTTTAGAAACAAGAGAACAGAAAATAAATTTCCCATGTCTTCTCTTGTCCTTATCCCAGATAATCCATATAAACATTTTAGTGTGTTTACTTTCATAGCCCCATTTTACAGATGAGAATGCTGAGGCCCAGAAAAGCTAGGCAGCTGGCCCTGGGACACTCTGGCACCTGCATGCAGTGTCCAGGGTCTCAGTTCCTGGGCTCTGCTGCCTCCAGACAAACCCTAGACAAAGCCAGCGTTAGTGGGTTCCATTAAGACACCCGTCAGCCCTGGCTGGCCCCTACCCACTCCACCTCCAGCATCACATCATAGTTGAAAAGAGGTCTAGTGAAGGCGGGAACCTGCCCAGCATGTGGAGTGCTCAGGGACAGCTATGACAGGTCTCACTCCAGGATAAAGGAATCGAGCGCATTCAGGGTCAGGGTGACAGCTGCTTCCAGCCTGGAGTTTGCAAAGGGCCGGAACCACCCTATTCATGAGTCCCGGGGACTATAGGGCAACCTGGGCCCAAGTGTCCTGTCCCTCAGCCAGCCCTGATGGGAGGGGCAGGGTGACAGGGAAAGGCTGGCGCTGTGCCCCACTTTGGGCCCCTAGGAGTCATCGCCTGTGCTCTGACTGTGCATTTCTTCTCTGGCTCTGGTGTGGCACATTCCCCAGTACCCTTGCTGCCAGGGGTACAGCCCTGGCTTCCAGCCCCAGCTCAGCTGCAGGGTGGTCTTGGGCCAGGGACTTTGCCCCTCTACCTGGAAAGTGGCATCACAATGGCACAGTGCGGGTGCTACTGTTGGCATGGGCGTGGCACATGGGGTGCTCAACAGATGGGCATCTCCTCTCTTGCTCCTAAGCTGCCCCAGAGTGTTGGCCCAGCTGGGTGCCTGAGTCTGCCGCACACAGCCCCCTACCCTCCCTCCGCACCTGGCTAGACCAGGAGGAGACAGAAATGAGCTTCCAGCAGGAGCTTGGCGGCCAAGGGAGCAGACGAGGGACGTGGTAGAGCAAAGGACCTGTGCCTCTGACATGATCCTTAGGCAAGTCCTGCCCTTCTTGATGCCTCAGTGTCCACATCTACAAAATGGAGAGACTATTTGGAGTCAGCTGCTTATGAAGCGAGGAAAATGGGCAGACACTATGTGAATTATCCCACCTCTCAGAACCTCAGTTTCTTCTCCTGTGAGATGAAGGTAATAAATAGCTGCCCAATTTATGGAGTTGGTGTAGATCTCAAAACCAGATGGAGGGAATGAGGCACCTTTGGAGCTGTGAAGTTCCAGACACCTGTGTATGGCTGTTTGTGGAGCCCCTGGGTGGAGGGGAGGGGCGCACCTGGCCAGCTTAGGCAGGCCTGCAATCAAAGCCCACAGTGACGGGGACAGACAGACGCCACTAACTGCACACCCTTTGATTTAAAAGCTCCAGAATATTCTGCATCAGGGTGTGGCTTTGCTTAGAGGGGGCCCTAAAGGCAGTTGTGACCCAATCACAGATCATAGCCCTGCTGACGAGGTGGGACAGTGTCCACAGAAACCTTCAGGCCCAAAGCACTGGAGGCCTGGCTGCTCTGGTCAGGCCTCTGAGGTGTAGGGACACGATGGGCCACCCTGTGAGCTGATGTGCACAGAGAGGAAAAGAACAGAGTGTGGCCCATTTGGGTCCAAGTATGATAAAAGCTTTTACTCTTGCACAGAAAAATACAGACAAGGAATCAGAGAGACATCCTATTGGTGATCAAGAAGTAACAGAATTGTGTTTTCTGTGTCTTGAAATTTTTAAGCACAGTAGATATTTTACTATGCTTCTATAAAGATTTTAGTGATATCTATAGATGTAACATTGGTTACAATAAATTATTAGGTAGATTGCGACATAGTCAGGCCAAGTGATTTCATGGGGCACAAGGGTGGGGGAGGTACCCACAGAGGGAGGACTCTGTGAAGCTGACAGACTGGGGATGTAGCCAGACTTCTGGACCTGGGGAGCATGGCTGGATGGAAGAGCCACAATGGCGGACAGGTCTTGGGGGATCTCTGGGGATGGGTCTCCAGACTGTCTTCCTGGGGGCAAGTGTTTGGGTGGTGAAAGACATAGTTGGCATTGTGACCAGACAGCCTAAAGCCAGGACCCTGTAGCATCATCAGGAGCACAAAGTCAGAGCCAGAAGGTGAGTGTCCGCTGGAGCTGGGGCCATCCTCAGTGGGACTGGAAAGTGGGGACTGATCAGGGGCCCCTGGCTGGGCAAGGGTGTGAGCCTTCAGGTTCTGGTACTCAGCGGGATTCCAGTCACCAGTGGTCCCCTTTCCTTAGCCATGTTTGTTCTTGATCTTTGACCTCTGAAATTTAGGCTTTCCAGCCTCTTTGCAAAGGAGGTTGGCACCTCTGAGAGCCTAAGGCAGAAGGATCACAAATTCAAGTCCTGCTGGTGAACTTGGTGAGACACTGTCTCAAAATTTAAGCGGGGAGGAAGGAGAAGGCCCTGCATTCAGTACCCAGGAGAGAGAGAGAGAGAGAGAGAGAGAGAGAGAGAGAGAGAAATGCCGCTGTCATTTTTTATTGAAGATCGGGTTCCATCTATTATTTTGTAACCCATTAATAAGGAAAAAGCAGCAGTTAAGACTGTGGATTGCATCCTGGTTTCACAGATGTTAAGGTGTAAACCTGGCTGGACATGGTAGCACACACCGGTAAGCCCAGAACTCTGGGAGGCTGAGACAGGATGTTGGCAAGTTCAAGCCCAGCCTGGGATACTTAATGATTTAACAAGACCCTGTCTCAAAACATAAGAAAAGGACAGGGGATATAGCTCAGTGCGAAGGCCCTGAGTTCAGTTCCAGTGCTGCAAAGCAATAACAAGATAGACATCCATGTGTCTCAGAACCATCTGACATGTGGCAGACCCCACCTGTTCTGTTAATAGGCTTTCACACACTTAGTCCTTCCGGCAGCCCCGAAGTCCTCTTCTTACAGGTGAGGAATCCAGCCCAGAGTAGTTAAGTCATTTTGTAGTGTCATACAGCCAGCAAGAGGGAAAGCTGGGTTTTGAAGCTGCTTTCACTAGGTCTTACCTCCTTTCCCTCATCCAGCCCCTCGAGGGCAAAACTGAGTCCTGATCCTTGGGAAGAAGACAGTGTCCGTATGGCAGAGTGCATGTGCACCAGGTCAGAAATGCTGCAGGGTCTGGCCACCGAGCGCCCTGTGCTATGATCTATGATCACAGGAGGGCTGAGGAGTAATGACAGGAAGGACTCTGAGAGTTTGTTGGCTGGTTATTAACCTCATCTTTGCTGTGACCATTACTAGGGGCAGCTTGTCCTGGAAAAAAGCCAGTGAGATCCACCCCACACAGAATCCTGGAGTCTCGCCCAGACTGACCCATTCATTCATTCCCTAAAAACGCGATTTTTCAATTTAACTTTTTGAATAGGACCTTTGTTCATGTATTGATGGTTTTCTGCAGTGAAGCACAAGCCCCTGTGTTAGAGCAGAGCAAAACACACCCAAGCCTTGCTTGGGCTCATGAGTTCACAGGACAAAAGGGACATGGACACTCAGCATCCAGTCCCAAAGACCTGGGGCAGGTACCTGCAGGAGAAGAGAGGAAAGGAAACGGAGAGAACAGGCTCGCCCCAGGACAGAGGACCTTGCGGCTGCTAGGATGGAAGAATTTTTGAGCTGAACTCTGAAAGATGAGCAGCTGGGGGTGGGGACTAGGGGGCCCTGGACAAGGAAAACCACCCCATGCAAAGGCCCTGGAGGGTGGAGGAAACTGGCCATTGAGGAATTAAAAGCACCCTGTGTGTCTGCAGCTCAGATCCCCAGGCAAGGTGAACATGAATAGAGAGAGGTGTGGCCAGGAAGTGGAAGGCTCAGGTTTGCATATTTTGAAAATATGCAAGATGGTTGGCTTCAAAAACTAAGTAACAGATGAGGAGTAGCCCCGGCAGCTGGAGTGGAGATAGACAGTGTTCTGAGAGAGATTTCAGACATGGCATGGGAGGACGGGGGTAGTGATGGCTTGGTTTTGGGCATAAAGAAGGCTGGCATTGAGGGAACCCTGGGTTCTGACTGATCAGTAGTGCCCTTCGTGGGCCTGATTTCCAGGGGGAGGCGTGCAGGGGAAGTGAGCTGCAGTGAAAAGCCTACACCCTGGTGGCACCTCTTACCCTGTCTTCTTCATCCAGTCTTGGGGTTTTCCAAATGGTGTGGGAAATGGTCCATCGGGGAAAGTGTTTACAGTATTGATGAGAGCAAGGTGATGTCACAAGAAACTGGTGTGCACAGCTTGTAGTTGTCATGTGGCCCAGACACTGTCCCTAGATCTGGAGCAGGCAGAGTAGTGGATTCTGGCCTCTGCTTAATGGGTTATTTCACCATGGGGGGAGTCTCTGATTTGAGTTCAAGGCCCTGTGTTTGTTGATCTACCAGGGATGTTGGCAAAGGGCTGGTTCCATCTGGCAGGTGACAGGAAGCTGGAGAGGACGTGGTGTGGTCAGGTCAGCTCTAGGTACTTGCATGAGTGACTGTGGAAGCAAGGGGAGCATTTTACGCCATTCCTGGACAAGAGAATCTCCCCTCCCTTGCAAGCTGAGACCCTGTCTCCATGTCCCCCTGGTCTTCCCATGAGACTTCCAGCAGGGGCTGTGCCAGTATCTACCAGTGTGCAAGAGAAATGTGCTCTGCACGTGTGAGAAAAGACTTAGGTGTGGACACCCTGATACCTCCCCAATTAGTGTCAGCCAGCTGTGTCTCATGTGACCCAGAAGTCTCTGGAGAGAAGGGGAGACATCTGGAGGAGAGGGGACTTCCCTGACCTGGGTTAATCCAGGTGATTGCAGACTGATCAATCCAGGTCGGAGTTACACCTCTTGGCCACCCCCAGGATGACAAGTGGCTTTAAAAACTGGACCAGCAGTCCTGACCATGCTAGCACATGTGCTCAAGGACGTGGAAGTGGTTTTCCAGCCCGATCACTGCATCGCCACCAGACGAGAGAAGACAGTGATAAATCAATGGAGTCAGACTAGAAGTCAGCCAGAGATTCTCCTTAATGGGTGGGAGGTGGTAAGTGGAAAAAAATTTTTTAATTTTGAAACCAGGAGCCGGGGGTTTAGCTCAGTGACACAAGTGCCTTCTTGGCAAGTACAAGTTCGTGAGTTTGATCCCTGGAACCAAAAATAAATAAAATAAATAAATAAATAAAATGAATTTTGCCAACATCCCAGGTCTCACTAAGTTGCCAAGGCTGGCCTTGAATTTATGATCCCCCTGCTTCAGGCTCTGGCCTAGCAGGGATTACAGGTATGTGTGCGGGTGTGAAATAGACTGGCAGCCTCTCTGGCTAATGACGAATCTGACCATGTACATACTATGTCTTGAGGCTACTGATGGTTACTTAACATGGAATATTGTGGGGAGAGCTCAGTTTTTTTCTCTCTTTGGAAGGAATGATCAGAAAGTTTGGAATCTGCTGCACTAATCTGATCCCTTCTGTGTTGCTGCTACAGCCATGACCACGGTCAAGCTTTGTTCCGATGGGGTCCGCTTCTCTATTTTCCCACCCATTCCTAGTTACCCACACAGGCTGGTCTGCACCTGGGACCTTGGAAAGTGAGAGTTGAGATGAGTGCTTCAGTTTCCCTGGTCCAGCCAGGGCCACTGGTACTCTGCTGACCTCGGGTCTGTCTGCTCTCCTGACCTTTAGGAGGCCCCATCTTTCCTGCCCAAACCACTCTCAAGAGGATCAGCTCAGCTTTCAAAGGTCTAAGCCCAAAGAAGGCTCTGATAGGTAAATGACCCCCAACCTCACCATTACAAGGCCTTTCTTCCTGCCCCGGCCATCCTTGGAATTTGTCCCTCCACAAACAAGTTTTCACTATTACTTACAGCAATACAGATAAGGAACAGAATATTTGATACTGTATCCAGGCACAGGATGAAATGAAACTTTGTTCTGTGTCCTAGAGGACTCCTGGGCTGTGAGGCCAGAGGCCAGGATCGGGTTTCTGTTTCTGGCCTGTGTGGATAGTGTTAGGCATGCTGACTCAGTTTCCTCTTGTGTACCCCATGTTGTCTTAGGGTTGGTCAGTGCAGTTGTTCTCAGATGTAAAGTCTGGGATCCCTTGGGGGACCTGTTCTGAGTGGTTCCCAGCACCCACTGAGGGCTTATTATGGTCTGGGGCTGGATTGGATGAGAGGGGGATACCTTTGAGCACCATGGAAAGGTAACCAAAGTGGAGAGTTCCAGAAACTTCCCGACCTAGAGCAGATCCAGCCCAGGGGCCTGAAACTGGGTCTGTGTGAGGCTATCAATCGGGCAGAAGCAATGGATGTGGCTGGCGGGCTCCAGGGCAGGAGACGGGAGGCGGGTTGTGGAAGAGAGGAAGCCCACCAGTTGAACTCTGAGCTCCTCATCGCTGGCTTGGTGCAAGCCAAAGCCCAAAACTGTTCAGGTGGCAAGGTATGGGGAGGTGGGCAGACAGCTGGACTGGGTGCCCCACCCGGGCCCTGATCTGGAAATGTTTCTTACTTCCAGATATAACATAATATAAAGACCACTTGAGAGAGAGGCTGACGAGTCTGTCTCAAAATTAGATTCAGTGACAGTTGGAGCTTTACATTCTAACTGGTGCTGAAGAATGGAGTGGGTATAAGGCTTTCTCTGCTTTCACCCAGTCACTGGGGTGTTGGGCCTCCCAGTACAGATGATTTTGGGGGGACTGGATTGAGTTGTGCTGCTTTGAAGCCAAGTAAAGGAGTGTGGCTACTTAGTGCCCTACTTTAATCTATAACTGCTGTTCATATTTGAGGCAGGTGCAGTGGTGGCACCCTAATCCCAGCTGCAGCAATTTAGCAAGATCTTGTCTCAACATAAATGGGCTGAGGATGTAGCTCCATGCTAGAGCACTTGTCTGACATGTGCAAAGCCTTGGGTTCCATCTCCCGGCACCAAAATACAAATAAAGCCCATTTCATTTGTGCTAAGTAGTTGCTGCAATCTGGTGTTCCAGGTGAACCCCTCGGAACACTGCCTGGTTTGTAGGGAGAAATCAGTAAAAAATAAATCACCACTATTCACTTACTTTGAATTTAGTTAACATGCGCATAGCTTCAGCTGACCCTGAGCTATCAGGATTCCAAGTGCCTGACAGATGTTGACTCGCTTAGTATTACAGGTGAGACAACCTGAGGTCTTCCGTCCGCTATGAGGTGTGGCCAGTACTTGAGCATGACAGTAGGATTCCCCACCACGTCCCTAACCAGTGCTCACGGCTGATGTCCCTTGGTGCGATCATGTTGTGTGGAACATAACCCACGCACCTTGGCCTCCCTTCTCCTGCAGACCTTCCTGTTGCTCCAGGAGGGCAACAGGCAGGGCACCTGCCCCTTTCATGGATTGGGGGCCTAGAGTTGCGCCTGCCCTTCCTTCGTGAGGTGGAGAGGAGTGGGCAGAGAGCCATCCCTCTACCTGAGCCTGGGAAAAGGCTGTCCTCAGAGGGGTTCCAGTGGCCTAGGGAAATAGGGAGGCTCCTTGCCCCCCAGGACTCCCTTCCTCTGTCCCTGAGTAGCTGGGAGTTTGAAGAGGGAGAGCAGTTGGGTCAACATGCCCATACCCTGCCTCAGAAACCAGTGGGGGCCAGCTGCAGGCAAGAGCCCGGAAGGGCCAAGAGATGGGAGCTGCTCAGGAAAGCAGGTAGCAAAAGGGAAGCCGGGCTGGTACCTAGTGCTGCAGCCTTTGTCCGTTGGTTTTATTTTATTGTGGTAAAATACACTTGACAAAACCTCTCATTTTAACCATTGTTCAGTGTGTGGCTCCATGGCCTGAAGGACAAGCCCGTTGTCCTGGGCTCCTCACAACCAGGATTTTTCAATTTCCAGTTCACAAAAGGCTGCTCTTTCATGTTGTTGCTTACAGGTGTTCATGAAGAGTGTTTCCCTGCTAAGCTAAAGTAATAGCATAGGAAAAAAAAACCCTTAGGAACAGACTAACACATAGCTCTCCCCGGGCCAGACACAGCTTGGATACACTTGCAATGAATAAACACATGGTGTCCTCACCGAAGAACCTTTATGGTAGGCTCCTTATTGAGCCCATTACGGATGAGGCAGCTGAGGCACAGGGATTTCATAAAGGAATCCTAGTTGGGTCCAGGACTTGCCACCATTCGTTGAGAAACTATTGCAGGCCAGGACTAAACGCCCTGTTAAACGCTTGCCGTGTCTCACAGCAGCCGGTGAGGGGTAGGTGCTGAGATCTGGGAAAGTCAGTCTGGCTTCTGGGTCTCCGACTTCGAAGCCCACACCTTAGCCACCCGCACCGGGCCGCCACCGTTCACCGGGTAGAAGCCGTGACAAATGAGTTCCATTTCACACTCAGCTCCAGGCAGCTGGAAGGGCTGTGGAGCACCAAGAGGAGGAGGACAGCCCGGTCCTGTGCGTGGCCAGAGAGCAGTCTCCACACTGAAAAGTGTGTCTGAGAGAAAGGAAGCCAAGCACCACCAGCCCTGAGTTCCGGGACTTAGGAAGCGGCTGTGTGTCCTGGGGCATTTGGAATCGGGACGGTGGGTTCTGGCTGCTTGCTGGTTGTGCAACCTCAGAAGTGACTCCTCTGAGCTGAGCGCTGTGGTCTACTTCCGTGAAATGGGATAATTTTCCTCACTCCAAGGCAGTTTTGTTTTTAGTTTTGTTAGGGTCTCACTGTGTAGTTCGCTGTGAGGTTTGCCATGTAGCTTGGGCTGACCTTGAATTTGGTGTGTAGCCCAGGCTGGCCTTGAACTCACTGTGTAGCCCAGGCTGCCCTTAATCTCATAGCTATCCTTCTGCCTCAGCCTCCAGAGTGCTGAGATTCTAGGCATGCACCACCACATGCCCCAAGGGTCCCAAGGTGGCTCTGAGGAATACATTAAATAGTAAGTGGAAGGGCTTCACAGATCTTAAGCAGGACTGTAGAGCAGTGGTTCTCCACCAGTAGTCCTGGAACCAGCTGTTTCTTGGCCACCTGTCAGGAATGCAGATTCTCAGGCCCTGCCCAGATCTCCTGCGACAGAAGGTAGTGTGAGCCTGGCACTGTGGGTAGGAATCAGCCCTCCAGGAGACACCAGTGCTTTCAGACCCGCTTTAAAGCATCAGCAAACACATGCAAATGAGGTTCTGTCACCTGTCCTGACTTGGGCAGACTTGCTTTTTCCTGCAGAGGCCCTGATCGCTTTCCTTCCTCCTTCCAGCCTCATAACTTCTGGCTGCTGGCACTTGAAATGAAAGGAGACGCAGTTTGCATACTGCCCTCCCTGGCCTTTTGACCCAGAGCACTTAGGGCCCTCAGACCCTCTGCTGCCAGCTGTTTCAGCCCCTACCTGGGGAATTGATTAAGGCTGAGCAGCAGCATTTATCTCCATGGCAATAAGCAGATGAGAGAAGCAGGAAAGAATTTCCCATCATCCTCTTGTGTGTGGAGCTGAGTGAGGAGATGGGGTGTTGGGCTGTCTTGCAGGCGCTGGCAGGCCCTGAGACCTGTTTGGGGATGGCAGACACAGAATATTTACATTATTTTCCTCCTGAATCCAAACAAACCCTCAAGATCCTCCACCTCCACCTCCCAGGGCTCCACTAAACCTCTACAGGAGAATGCAGCCCATGGGAGCCAGGCATGAATCAAAACCCACTTGTTCTTCCTTAGATAGTAGCCCAGAGTTGGGGAAAGAAAAAATTCTTCCCAGGCTGAGAGTTCTAGCTTCCTAATGGCAGAGGTAAAACCCACTCTGGCTCTAACCCTGTTCCATTCCAGCTCCAAACCTGATGACTCCCCACTGTCTCCTTGTCAACCCCAAGGCCGGCATTCAGAGCCCTTGTTCAGTGTCCTGTCGAACTGAAGCCTTCATGGCTCTGCACTTGCCCAGATACCCAGCTTCCCACCTCACCCCACACACTGCAAGCTCCTGGCTCCGCCCTGTCAGGGTGCCTTAACACTGTGCCTTCTGCCTGGCGTGTCTTCCCTTCCCCTCTCTGCTGGCCTTGCTCTGCTGAGCCCTTAAACATTCACACACGCACTCCCAAGACCTTCCCTGGCCCCCAGATTGCCACCGTCTGCTGCAGACTGCCCCGTAACCCTGTTCAGGCTGCACTGCACTTGCTGGCTCCCTTTGCCCTCGCCCTCCAGTAGGATGCATCCTTCTGATCCTGTCGCATCGTCCCTGTCTCTGCCCCACCGTACCCAGCATGTCCCTAGGCTCTGAGCGGGTACTGGTGATGTCAGTGAGTGACTCTGAGCGGCAGGGTGAGGACTGATTTGTGAGGTACTAAGGATCCTGCTCACAGTAGAATGCAGGACACCTGACTAAGTGACTGTCCCAGGCAGAGGTGGAACTGCAAGGCCTCTGCCCAGAACAAAGTATTTCCCCACCCTGACCTCAGTGCCCCTCTGTGTCCAAAGACAGATCTAGAAGCTCCTTACCAGGAACTGGACGGGAGCAGGAAGTGGAGCTTCCAGGTATTCCGTGTCTTAGAAAACCCCCAGTGACTCTTGTTGCCTGAAACTCCCAGATAAGGAGCTTGCGGGGCAATAAACCTGCTTGGAGCTTTAGTCAGGACTTGATTTGAGGAAGGAATCTTGTTCTGTGTCTCCAGAAATTTCAGTCAGCAGAGGACCAGCCCTTTACGGACCACGAGAGCTGACAGGTGCACAGCTCAGCCCCCTTCACAAGTCTCAGGATTGTCTGGGACCTGCAGGCTGGGGAGCCCTTAGCATACCCTCCCGATGGGTGCTATTGTTACATGAGTGGAAAACCAGAGAGGGGATGAAATTTGCCCTGGGTCACAGTGCAAATTGGTGTCAGAATGAGGACTCTGCAGCCCTCCTAGCACCCTGGCCCTGCAGCACCTAGTGGCCTGGAAAGGAGCAGGGGAAGGATGGGTGGCACAGCCAGACTGGCCTCACTTGAGTACTGGTGGATCTGTGAATGGGCAGAGCAGAGGGGAGGCCATTTGAGGTTGACAGTCCTATAGACAGTTGGACAAGTGGAAGATGGGAAGGGAAGGGGGCATCCATCAGCTGATCTCCTCTTCCTGCCAGGCACATGCAAGGAGATTTGCACACATTATCCCATTTACTTTGCAAACCTTCTGACCCCTGTGGATACTAGGGTACCCTTTAAAGGTGCACATGCTGAGGTGCAGAGATAACTAGGACTTGAACCTGGTGCCTGTCTCTACCCAGAGTTGCCTCCCCACATTTGATAATGGGGTCCTCGTAGACTGGGGAGGCCCACTGTGTGGGTGCTGTGCTGTTGGATCCAGGCTCTGGAGGTGGGTGGGGAGAGGAAGGGCACCCTGAGAGCCCAGCTCAGGCCAACCAGAGACCTGTCAGGCTGACTGGTTCCCTGCTGAAGGGCATGAGCCAGAGAGGAGGCGTCTGGCCGAGCAGGATGCTTGGAGGGAGGGCAGATGGGCAGCTCGCCTGAAAGGGCAGGTGTGTGACAGGGAGGACAGGGAGATGGAGGGGTGCTCACAACACAAGGCCAGCAGAGGGCTTTGTCCTAGGGGCAGAGGGGATCCAGGGTGAGGCCAAGGGAAAGGACAGGACAGAGTGCAGGACAAGACAGAGCCTGGGGGTGGTGCCCAGAAAATGTAGCCGTCAAGTGAGCTGCTACTCAGGCCCCCACACTGAGCAGCTTTCCCAGTGCTGCCTGGAGCTACCTGACACCTGCGAGGGAGCCCTTGGAGCATGAGACTGATTTTGCCAGATCCGCATTTATTCTTTAGAATATTTCTATCAGTGCATTATTGACTTTAATTTTATGAGTTTCATTACATTAAACAATGAGTACTTGATAGAGAAAAGTCATAAAAAAATATTGACTTTTTAACATTGTTTATAAAAAACATCAAAATTTTCAACATCATCTGGTTTTTGCTGTGCAAAGTCTAAAAAAGAGCATCAGAAGTAAACTCCCATATGAACTACAATGAAAATACTAATAGAACCCTACAAAAAAATAATCTTCATTTTAAATATCCCACCTAGGGCAGTCTGCACACCGCGTATACACGCATCCCTTCCGCTGCAGCACATGTCTTTGCTTTCCTGGCCTCTCGTGGGACATACTTGACATCTCAGTGGTCTTGCTGTTTTGTCAGCTGGTTCTTATTATCTTATACAGTGTGTAGTTAACAGGAACATAAAATAGCAATAAGGTAAAACTTTAAATTCTTAATATGTATTGTGCATTTAGAATAGACATCATTTTTGCATCAACTGTTTAAGTGCTCACAAAACCTGGAAGTTAACATCAGGAACAAAACCTCTGTGAACTACAGTGTAAACACAAACACAAGTCTAGCCCAGAAGTAAGCTCAGCTTCCGCTCTCACACCAAGGCCGTCTTCACACGTGACCGCTGCGTGTTCCATGCACAGGTATCGCTCACACTGATAGCACAGGTGTCTTGCTTTCCTGTCCTCTCTTGTAGGGCACAGTTGGCATCTTTTTTGTTTTCCTATTGTCATCATAGGTCTTTCTGATGCTGCACCTACCTGTTCACCTGTCAGCTCACCAGAGTGCCCCGCAGTTATTTTGCATAGTTCCCTGGGCAGAAACATTTTATTTTTCCTCTGCTATAAATGATCTCTTAGGAGCTCCAGACCTGATCCTCCAAGAACATTTCTCCATGATATTTTTTACTTGTTATTTTCTTTGTCAACTATCAAACTATTTATGGCACACATGTTTAGGATCAAGTAAAACACAACCATCGGCCAATGCTTTGTGTTTCGGGTGACATCATAGTTGAGGCATAAACTCATGGACAACATCTACGCCACGTTCAGTTTTCTTGTTGGGTGTTTCCATCTCAGGCTTCCATGTGGTCGAGGTTTCCCTGTGGGTATTTCCATCGTGGCGAAATGTTGACATCAGCAGTACCGGTTGCTTCTCTTTGCCGTATTCAAGGCTAATGTTCTAGCTTTCTGAACTCCAAAGATTGTACCATACAGTTCTCTGTTTTGAAATCCCAACATTTCGTTTGGAATTCCTGCTTTGTTCTGCATACAGTTCCTGTGCTGGTCATCTTGTGCTCTGCTAGCGAATGTAACATCAGTTGGAAACCGGTAAATCCATTGTCAAATGTCACATTCCAGTCAGTTTGGGAGAGGGGTACAAGTCTGCTCACAACATCATTCGGTTTATTACTGTGCAAATAACGGCCTGATATTGAGTTCCAGGATAAATGTCTTAATTAAAAGCACAAGTCTTTGCATCTATCTACCAGGGCATAAATTTTATTCCATATTTCGACCCGTCACTTTTCCATAAGTCTTTTACATTCCTGCAGCAGCATGAGAAACCTGTGCTAAGTGCAGCAGACCTATGGATGCTTTCAGTTTAGTGAGGTGTCATAATCAATACATTGTTTAATATGGCTATTGGCGCACACAGCCAATATTGGCGTTTTTCTTGCAGTTCGGCTTCTGCGTATTTCACAGCGTCTCGTGGCATTTTGTCTGTCACAGTTCCCAAGACTGAATGGCAGCACTGGCATCCTGTGCAATGCTGTTCCACCCCTGCCGAGAGCCTCACTGTCTTTTCAGACCTAACACTGGGTCATTCCCCTGGGTTGTGTGGCCATGTCGCAACATTTCGACTGCTCAAATATGTCCTCACATTGCTGTTTCCTTTGTCATCTGAATCAAGGAGACCTGCATTCCCTGTGTGTCTGTCAGTGGATTCTTGAACCATTTCACTGTCATAGGAACTTTGACTCACATGGACAATGTCAAAGCCATTGTCATCATCATCATCATCATCGTCATCCTATACCCAAACTGCTCCTCTGTTAGAAAAGCATGTATTTAGCCCTATGGGTCATCATCATCCATTCATGAGTAATCTGATGATTCACTTTTGACCTCCTCCAAAGGTTGCAAATTTTGTTTTTCATATGCCGTGGTACTGAATTGGGCTACTTCTACAAGAAAGATCAAAGGAAAATTTTTTTTGCAAATCCTAGAGTGGTGTGGGTCTGTTGGATCCTCTTTGACACTTGGGTAAATATACAAAAGCCCAGTTAGATGGAATATAAAAGTGGTTCCAAATCCCATTTTTATACTTTTACGCATGTGCACACTCCTTGCCATTTGTCACACGCAGCTGGTAAACACAACGCCTGCTTCCTGTGTCCCTCAGGAAAAGGTACTGAGATGCATAGCCGGCTACTATAATGTGACACTAGAAAAGTGAGGGGTGGGTCTGCCGGACCCAGGCTCGTGCCTTGATAGAAGAAGAGAGGTTTATTTTAGCTCACAGTTTCGGCATGGTAGAAGGATCTGGTAGCACGATGGAGGGGTATGGTCAAGGGAAGCTGCTGGTGTCATCGCAGTCAAGAAGCAGAGAGAGCCAGAGATATAGCTCAGTGGCACAAGTGTCTGCCCGGCAAGCGTGAGGTCTTGAATTCAATCCCTGGTTAAAAAAAAAAAAAAGCAGCAGCAGCAGAAATAGAAGTTGGGAAGAAGTGGGAACAAGAATACACCCTCTCAGGTCGCTCCCCAGTGACCCGCTTCCTCCAGTCTGGCCACATCCCTAACGGCATATTTAGCTATGAACTCATCAGCGGAATGAATTCAGGGATGAAGTTAGCACCCTGGTGGTCCAGTCACTGCCCAAGAGCTCCGCCTCTGAACGCCGGAGACTTCGGGGGGGACATTTAGATCTAAACTGTGTCAACCCCACAGGACTTTGGGGATGGGCAGGAGTGCGTGCAGCCTCAGGCAGAGCTGGCTGAGGGACGGCTACTCCGGGAGGGAGGTGCCTGCCTCGGGACCTGGCTCTGGGTAGCGGCAGGTGTGGGAGGTGGTGCCTCTCAGGCCTAATCTCATCAGGAAGGCGCAGGCCTGCTCTGGGCTCCCCCCGGCTCAATATGCGTTTCCTGTGGGCCTAGGGGGCGGCATCTGCTGGGCCAGAAGGACAGAGGACTGGAGGGAGGGAGGCTGGGCAGAGGGACCTGGGGACAGGATGTCATTGGCTGGCCACAGGACTCCTCCGTGTGCATGAACTGTGAGGTCTGAGGTCTGAGGTGACCAAAAGGTCCCTGGCAGCCACCGCCTTCCCTGTTCCTCTACCCCAAAGGCTTGCTCCCCCCTCGCCTGGTCCCCTCTGCCTGTGCCTTTGAGAAACACACTATCTGCTGCCTCCTTGAGCAGCAGGCTGGTTTCTCGTTAGCTTTTCAACTGCCTGCCTCAGTTTCTCCATCCCTGAGGTCAGTGTCCCTGGCAGTCTTTAAGCATGAGGTTTTTCAGCCAGATCCCCCAAGTGTTGGGGCCCTCAGCTTGGACCAGTCATGTACTGAATCAAATCCGAGCATCCTGTCGATGCCAGGCTGCATCAGTCTTACAAGCTAAGATTTGTTGAGCACTAAATAGGCCCCAAATGTCACTCCATTCCTCGGGGCAACCCCGTCAGTGTGTGGATCTGCTTCCGGTCAGCTCAGCCTCACCAGCCAGCTCAGCCACTGCCCTGCTGTGTGGTCATGAGCAAGTGACTTAACCCCTCTGTGCCTCAGTTTTCTCAGCTGTAGAAACAGGGTGATAATAGTGCTTGTGAGACGGCTGTGAGTTGGGTTCCTCCAGGGAACCGTCTCAGCACGCTGGAAGCAATACAAGTGGTAGCTATTGGATGAGTCTGTGCCATGGCTCATGTCACTGGTGAGGAGGAAGTGGCTTCGTTCATGGCAGAGCCGTGCTGTCTCGCAGAACACCCTGTGCGGAGGACCCGTCTGTAAGGACACCGGACTCCCAGCCACAGGGTGAGACCGAGGAGCCAATTTCACATCACATTGAATTTTAATTTGTTTTAACGTTAGAAGTCCGGGCCTAGGGGCCTCGGTGGAGGATGGAGCAGGTGGACCGGAGTGAAGCTCGGGGCTGCCCCGGGCTCTGCTGTGCCGTGCTTGCTTCAGTCTTTTACTACGGAAATTTAAAAATCTACCAGATTAATTAAAGAGAACTCTAACGAATCCTTGCGTGCCCTCGCCCGCCCCCAGGACATAGCCACCGCCTGCCTGGTCCCTGCTGTCCCTTCTCACTCTGCAGCCCAGAGACCCACTTTCTGGCAGTCTCAGTCCTCAAACCCTTCATCTGTGAACCTTCAGCTTGTGCTATCTCCAGGAGACAGACCCTTACTCGACACTACTGTATTACTGTCACCTGGAAACAATTACAAACAACCCCTTTTTTTGTTTTCCGGTACTGGGGATTGAAGCCAGGGCCTTTGCACTGAGCTATGTCCCCGGCCCTTTCTCTTTTTTATTTAGAGACAGAGTGTTGTTAAGTCACTCAATTACCCAGACTGGGTTTGAATTTATAATCCTCCTGCCCCAGCCTCCCAAACTGCTGGGATCACAGGTGTGCGCCTCCACACCCAGCACCAGCAAGTCTTTCTTAGCATCAGTATCCTTTCGGGTTTCCCCCAAGTGCTCCATGACTGTCTTCCTGCACCTGGTTTGTCTCGGTCTCTGACCTGTTGTCTCTTCTGACGTGTAACCATTTCTTGCCTTGTTATGTGTTGAAGAAAAAGAAATCATATCGTTGAACTTTTGTGGTGGTAAAATACACGGAACACACTCACTGCCTTAACCATTAGAAGTGCTCAGCTCAGTGTCCAGTACGTGCACGTCCGTGCAGCCACACGTCTCCAGAACACTTCACCCCGTTACCTGGAACTGTAACCCTTATGCCGTAATCCCCCATTCGCCTCCACCCTCGCTGCGACTGTCTGGCTCTGCCTTTGACTACCTCGTGGAAGGGGCCTCTTACAGTATCTGTCATTTTGACTGGTTTATTTTACTCAGTGTAATGTCCTCAAGGTCTCAAGGTTCATCCATGTTCTAGTGTACTACACCGTGGCCTCCCCCTTTTGGGTTTTCTTTTGGTTTGGAAGGTGTGTGTGTCCCATTTGACTGTGTGGAGTTCTCAGGGTTGAACACGGGGCCTCCACACTGGCTGCATCCCCAGCCCTTTTTGTTTTAAAGACTGGATCTCACTAAGTTGCTCAGGCCAAGCTTGAACTTGCAGCGCTTCTGCCTCGGCCTCCCCGAGTGCTGGCCTTACAGGTATGTACCGTAGTGCCCCACTTAGTGTTAACTTGTGATCCTACTGCTTCAGCTTCCCAAAGTACCGGGGGCTGAACTCGTGGCTGTGCACTTGCCAGGCAGGCGCTTACGCCGCTGAGCTAAATCCCCGGCCCAAAGGACTGGAATTAAAGACGGGCGCCTTAGTGCCCGCCTTGGTATTACATATCAGCCAACCTATCCTGGGGACTGAACCCAGGAACTTTATTTACCCTGATCCATCCTCAGCCCTTCATTATTTTTATTTTTTTAATTTTGACACAGTCTCCCTAAGCTGCTAAAAATTGACCAGGCTGGGCTTGAATTTGCAGCCCTGCTGCTTCATCTTTCCAGAGCACTGGAATCATGGGGGTACACCACCACACCCCACCTCCGTGATGTGTGTGTGTCCTGTTTGAATTCATATAGTGCTAAGCTACACCCTCTCGTCCCCCAGCCCTTTTTATTTTGAGATAGAAGCTTACCAAATTTCCAGGCTGGTCTCAAACTTGTGATCCTCCTACCTCAGCCTTCTGTAGCAGGGGTTATAGGCAGGAGTCATCACACCCAGCTTCTTTGTTCCATTTTGTGTGAATGTTGGAAACCAGATAATGTGATGTGTAGGAGTTCCTGATTCTAGAGTTTGTCGGGTGGTTGAACATGTTTCTCCACACCCTGTGTGCATAGTTACATCTGGAGTATTGGTCAATTTTTTGGCAAGAAGGCTGCAAAAATCGTGCTGTATTTTTTTGATTGCTTCATAGTTGGTGACACACAGTGTCTCAAAATTTCTTGCGGCCCCAAGGGGTCAGTGGGTTCTGGTGCTGCCACGCAGACCCATCCGTTGCCCCCTGACCCCATGCACCAGCCACCAGAGGGCTGGTTGAGACAGGAGTGGGCCCTGCCCAGCTGGAGGACCTGAGAATTTGCAAGGTAACCTCTTCCCTGGTGGTGACCTGTTAGGGGACTCTGGAGAACCACTGCATCACATCCACCCTAAGTTTCTGCTGTCCTTTCACCTACTGCAGCCCTGGGATGTTTAAAGGGTGCCAGAACCTGGATCCCCGCACCCATGATCCTAGTGTACGGAGTTGCAAACTCAAGATCATATATCACATTTCTCCCTGCGCTTGGCCATTCCCCTGAGAGGGGCGAATGGTGGAGAGCAGGCACCGAATTCCCATCCCTCCCTCTCCCCTTTTCCCTTCACAGGGCCCAGCGGGATAAGCCCTGAGCCAGCACTGGACCAAGACCAGTGACTGGAGTCGTAGTGGCCTGTCTTTTACAAACTGTCTTGGACTTCCGTGGTTTGCAATGTACTAGCTTCTCATTGAAAATGTTGGGCACATTAGTAAATCAGTTCTAGAGCTTTCCTTCATTGGCTGTGTGTCAAATTGAGGGCTACTAGGGACTTAATAGAATAATTCCACGAGGTAGAGTGACCAACTTGTTTCCCGGCTGTAGCACGGAAAGTCCCACATCTAGGGCACCCTCCCGCAACCCCAGGCAGACCAGGACAGCTGGTCACCCTGTCCGTGGAGCTGCCACCCCCCAACCCCCATCCTTTTTTCAGTGCTGAGGATTGAACTCAGGGGCTACTGAGTTACATCTTTTTTTATTTTGAGACAGGATCCCACTGAGTTGCCTGGGTTGGCCTCAAACTTTCGATCCTTCCGCCTCAGCCTCCCAAGAAGCTGGGATCACAGGGATCTCTTGCTTGAACTAACCCTGTAGGGCAGAACCCTGAGGTTAGGGCAGCTCTCTGGATCCCACTGTATTGTATTGTTGTGGATGGATCCACTGTATTAATTGTTGCTGGCTTGTTCAAGGCAAGAAGCCAGGGCCTCAGGTTTAAGCCAGGGCCTCAGACTGATGGAGGCCAGATGTGGATAAAACCTTCAACCTCTTGTGGGCGAAGGAACCGAAACTTGTGGTTCCTTCCTTCTGTCAGTGGAAAGGAAGGCTGCATGAGAAATGGCTGGGGAGGTGGAGTCCTGGGCTGATGGCCACCTGGCCTTAACTCCAGGTGGGCCTCTGCTCCCAGGGCCAGCTGTCCTCGGGCACAGGTGTCCTGTTAAGGATTCCAGATGCGTTGGAAAGGATGTTTCTGGTCAAGTCTGAGATCAGGCTAAAACTCTCTGATCAGTTATGAACAGTTAGTCAAAGATTGGAGTCAAGGTGAGGGACCTGCCCTAATGAGGTTTTCACTGAGTTCATTCGATCTTAGTAGATCACATTCAGATAGAGCATTTTTACTCTTGCTGACAGCAATCTCTTTTCATCTTTTAAAACACCTGGGAGACCTGTGGTTCTGATCTCTCTCTGTTTATGGTGGCGAGGACCTTGTGCTCCAGCCCCTCCCTGGAGGCACCTGCAATGGGCAACTCTGCCACTTCAAACATTCGAAGTGGAACCACAAACTCACAGGAGGACAATGGTAACCTGTAGTGCCAAATACCTACCCATCCTACAGGTTCAAACACCAAATCAGGTAACTTCATTCTTACCCTGAGGCTGCAAACAGTGTGATTAATGAATAATCCATTAGACTGGTTTGTGTCACACCCAGTTTGGGTTTGGTTTCAGCCACCCTGTAGTTAACCCTTGTCCTGCAATCAATCTCACTCTCTCTGTGTGTGTCTGTCTCTCTGTCTCTCTCTCTCTCACACACACACCACTCCCAGCCACATCCCCACCCCACCCCACCCCCACCATGGGTCTGTTAGAGGAGGAGGACAGGGCAGGCCAGGCAAAGGCCGCCACCTCCCACCTCCGCTGCTTGTATTAATATGATTTTGATGCAGTTACTTCCTCAGTTTTCCAGTTGTCATATGGGGACAATAATCGAATTCTCTGCGGGAGAGTTGTAAGGCATGGGACAGACAGACCCTGGGTCTTAAGAAGAAAACTCGATGTGTGATGTTAAACTCACAGATGATTAAATTCTTTTGGGGCACAGAGTTCCCAGTCCTCAGAGTTGGGTCTCATGGCATCAGACCTGCCAGGCATGCACTGGGTGGCAGCCACAGGCGGAGACCACCCTCTCCTTGGTGCCCGGGAGGCTGGCCTGAGGGAGCTCTGCAGAAGGCCTGCTGAGGCTCTGACAGGCCCTGCCCACTCCTCTCCTCTCTCCGGCAAGCAAGTGCCTGCCTGTAGGGAAAGTGAAAGGCTGATGTCTGAACTGCTGAATCATTAAAGTCACACACCCCACAATCCAGGCATGCACCCCATAACAGTACCTCAAGAGCAGTGCACACTCCTGCACATAAGGCCAGCATGTGTGCACCCTCTCTGTGTGGTACACACGCACACTCCCGTTCCACACACCCAGGGAGAGGCTGAGAGGCCAGCTTCGCCTGGAGACCACCCCACCCCCACTGCTGTAATTTTCCTTCCCTGGCAGCAGATCGGGAAGAACCTTGGCCGTGGAGATAAGGGCCGTGACAGGGCTGGGAAGCAGTAATGTTCAGGTTGCCCGGCTACCACCGGCTTCATCCATGGAGGCCAACACCCCCTTCTGCAGAGGGGCCCCGCCAAGTTTCCTGTACCTATTTTCCTTGTCTGTAAAGTGGGGGCAGGGAGGACATGGCACTTCCACTTCCCTTTAGGGGCTGAGATGAGATGCAAGGGTGTCATAAGCGTGCAGATGCTTCGTCATCAGGGTTAGTGTCTGTAGGAACCTGTAGCTGGAGGCTGCAGAGACACACACAGCTGGATTCAACCCACAGCTCTACCGTTTCCCAGCTGTGGCCTAGTTGCTCACCTTACCCCCTGCATCGTCATGGGAACCAGTACGGCCCCACCCGTTGTATGTGTACATGGAAGGCACTTGGCATGTAGTAAGCACTCAAAACCTATGAGTTTCATTGCCAGGGAGCTTCTGAGTCCCGGGAGACCTGTTTCCTGGGCCTCCTGACTCCTCCTGGGCCAGAAGCTGGCCCTCAGATGTTGAGCGAGCCCCACATGCCTCCAGGTGTGCACCCAGGCTGTGAAGGGGGCTGCTGGGAGGCTCTGAGGGGGTCACAGCTGCTGGTGGTAGAAGGTCATGTTGACTGCTGCAGCAGTGACCAGCCCCCAGCCCCCCAGCCTGCGGGGTGCACTCAGCTGCCAAGCCTGGTTGATGCCATCTCCTTGGTATTTCACTAACATGTCCCCACCCATCCCTGCACACATCGCTGCCCTATGGTGACCGTGGCCTCACAGCCATTGCGACCTTCCTTCTGCTCAGCAGTGAGTCCACCAGAAAGTGAAGTCTGATCCTGTTGCCCTGAGTCCACCCGCCTGAGGGAATCCGGCCACACCAAGTGCAGCCTACTGCTTGCCCTCTCCCATGGTGGACCCGATAGGGCAGCGTATTAGTCAGGATGGGTAGACTGTGCTCTGTGAGAGAGAAGCCCGTCCCAGCGGTTCCCTCTGCAAGTTGATGTCCGTCTTGTTGTCTGTCCGTGGGTCGCTGCTCTGCTCCCCACAGTCCTTGGGAGCCTCCTGCTGAGAAAATTCCTCTTCAGCGAGGCTCACAGGCAGATCTTACATGCTGTGGTCTGCAAGTGACCACATCGCTTTCCGCCATAACCCACTGATAGCGTGAATGCTGTGGCCACTGAAACTGCCTGGGAGGTGTCTCGGGAGGGAGGACAGAGGAGGCTACTGGGCCTCACCATTTGCCCCACACAGGTGCACCTCCCCACCCAGCAGCTGCTTACACCGAGCAGGGGCAGGGGCTGAAGCAGAGCCTACACCCACCCAGCTCAGGCTCAGGGCAGCTTCTTACCTGCCGCCTCTTTGCCAAAAGCCTAAGGGGGTCATTATCCTTGCCATTCCTTTCCAAGAGGACCCCAGTACCCATTTTCTCATGACCCAGCACAGAGAAAAGCAATGCTACTCCTCAGCAAGTGGTGGCTTTGAGCTATGAGACAGTGATTCTGATTGTTTCCCTTGTCACATTGGCCACTAGGAAACTCAGACCCAAAGCTGAGGTCTCCTCCTCCTCCTCTGTATGGAGGACAAGGCAGCCTGCACTCAGTAGCATAAGTGCCCCTACAAAGCAGGTGATTGGTTTTTGGCTGCATTTTCCCTCTGCTGCTACTTCCTTTGCTGCGGCTTTTCTCTTCCTTTTTGTTTTGTGCTCCCTTGATCTCTATAAATGAGGATCAGCGTTCATCACTGCATTATCTGCTTCTTCCTGTAGCTCTGGCTGATGCAGCCAAGGTTTGGGCAGAACTCCCAGAAGGAAACGTGAAATTCTGAGCTTGGCGTAGTAGAACAGCCCCTATAAGACCACTGGAATACCCGGTGCTTTGTAAAAGTTGTAGCCCAGGGTTCAGACCCCAGATATGACACTGATCAAGATACATCAACTTGATTGGATTAAGAAACACCTAGCAGGCTGGTAAAGCATGCTTTTTGGTGTGGCTGGGTGGGTCACCGAGGTGTGACCTTGGGTACTATATCTATCTGCTCCTTGGCCCCTGTCCTTTCTGGCACTGTTCCCTTCCCAGCCACTGAGAACAGGGCATCTCTGCTCCACCACACCTTTCTGCTATGGTATTTCTGTCTTGGAACCAGCTGATCAGGAACTGAAACCTGGGAAACTATGAGCTGAATAAGTCATTTCCTTCTTTAAATTATGGGTCTCAGGTATTTGATATCAGCAGTGGAAGAGCTAATACACCTGATTAGGGTCATAGAGTCTAATCCTGTGCCTAGGACCGAGCATAGAGCAGAACCTCCTCGGCCAGCCACCCAGCTGGGACAGGCAGTTTCTTTGTCCTGACTAGTGCCCTAAGGCTGGGCAGCTGCTGTGCTGGACACTCTAGAGCAGAACCCCAGGGCTCTCTGAGGAACCTTCCTGCAGAAGATGAGCCTGATATCAGACTCTGAACCCGGGCACACAGTGCTAGGGGTTAAGGCAGAGTCGGGAGAGGCAGCGAGGCAAGAGCTCTGAAACTCGGAGATCAAAGACTAGAGGAGGTAGCTTGGAAATAGGGAAAGAAGTGGATTTGGACGTGGAAATCGTAGCAGGGAAAGCCAGGCATGGTAGCACGCACCTGTAATCCCAGCACTAGGGAGGCTGAGGTGGGAGGATTGTTAGGAGTTTGAGACCGGCTTGGGCTACAAAGTGAGCTCAAAGACATCCTGAACTGTATGGTGAGACCCTGCCTCAAAAAGACCAAAAAAAAAAATGGAGCAGGGGTTAAATGGGAAGAACAACCCAAGCAGTGAGGAAGGCCAAGGACTAGAAACGCAAGGGTGAGTACCAAGGAGACTGGATGGTACTGTTTAGGAGTTAAGCAAGAAAAATTTAAAACTTAAAATATTTAACGAGACCCCACATGAAAGCCTTGGATGCCCAGGCTCAGGATTGGACCTTATCATGTAGGGTGACATGAATGGATGCAGCAAAGAGTGACTGAGCTGGGAGAAGGGGTGATGATGTCTGAAAGTGTCCCCCTGGCCGAGACAAGGTCCCAGTTCCTGTTTGGTCATGCTTAGGCCTGGAGCGCTCACAAGCCAGTCACAATGTGGCCCTGCTCACCAGGCAGCTGGCCGGCCCTCGCACCTGTCATCCTGTGGACAGGCTTGTATGTATACCGGAAGTCCCCGATTTATGAACATGCAAGTTGCAAACTTTCCTAGATAGAAGCAAACCTTGCATTTGGGTTTTTTTATGCTTTACAGTGTATATTTGTGTCAAGAGTGTCTAAGACTTACTTTGTCGGATTTATAAACAAATCCACCTTACAAACAATCTTCCAGAATGAAACTTGTTTGTAAATCGAGGATTTACTGTTTATATTTTTTCTTTTTTTTTTTTTTTTTTGTACTGAGGATCAAACTCACAACCTCGAACTTGCCAGGCAGGCACTTGTGCCACTGAGCTAAACCCCCAGCCCTATATTTTCTTTTTTTTTTAATGTCTCCCTGCTATATTAGTAAACCACAAGTGGCCCCCCAAGTGGTCTCTGCCTGCTGCAGTCTCAGGGCCTTTGCTCAGACACTTGTATCTGCCTAGGACAGCGTTCCTAGCTCTCCCGTGTCGTGCCTATGTGGCCCGCTCATCCTTCATGTCAAGCTCATGTGTCACCTCCGGTAGCAGTCCTTCCTGCTGGCAGGTTCAGGTCCCCAGAATTATGCCTCACACAAAGCTGTCCCCTCCTGTATGGGCGGGGCCTAGGCTGAGGCTCACCAAGCCCTCCGGTGCCAGAAACAGGGTCTGGACACCGTCATGCTCAGTAAATAGTCAACAAATACCAGCTGGATGAGGAACAGAGGAAGCCCAAGATTCTGGATGACAGCACAGGTTGAGCATCCCTAATCCAAAGAACGCAAAGTCTGAAATGCTTTGAAATCCAAAACTGGAACTGGAGGCCAGGCCCTCTGGCTCCAGAGAGCACAGCTACCCACTAAGTTGCTGGCTAGTTCTCTGTAGTTTCTCTGCCTGTTTGTGTTTCTCTTTGAAGAGATGAAAAGCCCTAACGCATCAGCATACAAGTTGGTGGTAATTATGCGCTGCCCCCCATACCTCCCTGGATCCTAGGGATGATCATGGCCGTAAGCTATGCCTTTGTTTGCCCTTCATAACATATCACTGTCCACATACAGCTGACCACTGCCCCCGCTGCACCCACTTACAGATTCTCCAGGTGAGACCTCCATGTGTCCCACCATCGGGGCCCCGAGCCTCAAGCCTTTTGTCTTGTTTGTCTCCAACAGATGTCATGGCACCCGCAGTACCGGAGCTCCAAGTTCCGCCACGTCTTTGGCAAACCGGCCAGCAAGGAGAACTGCTACGACTCGGTACCCATCACCCGCAGCGTTCACGACAATCACTTCTGTGCGGTGAACCCCCACTTCATCGCGGTGGTCACTGAGTGCGCCGGTGGAGGGGCCTTCCTTGTCATCCCTCTGCACCAGGTAAGGCACCTGCTCATCCCCAGGCCCAGACAGCAGAGCCTGGGTTTCTAGGCTCAGATGTGACTTAAGTCCTAGCTCTGTCTTGTGCTAGCTGTGTGGCCTCAGTAAGTCATCTTACCTCTCTGAGCCCTGGTTTCCTTCTTGGGAAAGTGTACCTCTCTGGGGTTTTAGCCTCCAACAGCTGGGTTGGCTGTCCCAGAGCCTCTGTTCATCTCTATAAAACAATTCTGGAAATTAATTCACTCCTGAGTAAAATACAGTTTTTAATGTCTTCCTGGCCTCAGGTGGAGTTGGGGAAATCTCCAAAGCCACCTATTCCTGCTCAAAAAAAGGGAGACAAGCAGTCCTAGTCCTAGAAGAGGTGAGCAGTGAGAGAAAGGGGGCGCAAACCTGTCCTAGGCAGACAGAGCATGTACCATCGCAGATGGTCAGTTTTCTGACCCCTAAGAGGGACACTTTCATATGCATCATCCTCATATCAGGATACCAGCTGTGAGTCTCTCCCCTGAGCCTGGGCACCTGAAGAGACAGAGGGCTCCCCAGTTGGTAGAGCCTCTGGTTCCCAGCAGAAGAGCTGTTTAGCCCCTCCAGAGAACAACAGCTCACAGACTAAGATCAGGGCACTAGGAATGCCTAGAGACCACCACTGCATGATCACCACCGCAAGAGTCAGCTGCGGTGGTCGGTGCCTGACCTAGACCCTCAAAGGATCTCAGCAGGTGCAGCCATGAATATAGGTTAGAGCTGGACACAACAGACCGGCTGGCTTTTTTTTTTTTTTTCTTTTCTGTGCTGGGTATTAAACCCAGAGCCTTTGTACTGAATTAAAACCCCAGCTTTTTTTTATTTGGGGGTAAGATTTCACTAATTTGCCAAAGTTGGGCTCGAACTTGAGTCCCTCCTGCCTCAACTTTAAACTGTGCTAGCACGCCCAGTTTATGTGTAGACCAGGCTTTCAGATTGCAGTGCAGTTGAGTTAGAAATCAATAATACAACATAAATGTTAAGTTCTTGCTCACTTAGAAATTTTTAAACACATTTCTAAAACAGCATAGACCAAAGAAGTAATCAAATGGAAATTTAAAAGTACTCTGGGTTACATCATAAAACTTGGGGCATGCAGAGGATGTGGTGTATCAAGGAAAAGTATAGCACTAATGCAAAGGAAAAGGAAAAATGAAGTAGAGAAAGAAAAAGGCTGAAAATTAATGATTAAGCATTCAATCTAAGAAGTTAAAAGAGAAAAAAGAAAGAAAAAAAACCAGTAAACCCAAAGAAAATTTGAGGAAGGAAATAATAAAAAGCAGAACTTTCCAGGCGTGGTGGCTCGTGTCTGTAACCCTAGCGCTCTGGGAGCAGAGGCAGGAAAGTGACAGTTGGAGGCCAGCCTGGGTTACATAGTAGGTTCAAGACCTAGACTACACAGTGACGCTCAAAAACAAACAAACAAACAAACAAAAAAACAAAAACAGGCATGGTAATTCATGCCTGTAATTCCAATACTTGGGAGGCTGAGGCAGAGGATTGTTGTGAGTTCAAGACCAGCCTGGGCTGCAAAGTGAGCTCAAGACCAGCCTGAACTGCATAGTGAGACCCTATCTCAAAAAGACAAAAAACAAAACAAAACAACTGATAGAGAATTCTCTGGAAAGATTGATTAATAAAGGGGAAAAAAAGGTACAAATAACATCAGGAACAAAAAAAGCAATGTAACTACAAAGCTTTAAAGTCTAATAAGATAGGCTGGAAATAGAGCTCACTGGTAGAGGCCTTGCCTAGCACGTACATAGGCCCTGAGTTCAATCCCCAGCACCACAACAAAAAAACGTAATAAGACATTTTAATGAGCAGCTTTATGCTAATAAATTTGGAAACATTGACAATGTGAGAAAATACCCCAAAATATGTAATTTGTCAATATGGATTAAAGTAGGCACTCTTTTATCACCAGGAAGCAACAGAGAAAGAAATAGCCCCATAACTTGTTAAAATTGAGCAATAAAAATTTCACTGCACATCATATGGTCAAAAATACACATGTCTGATGATAGCAAGCGATAGCAAAGGTAGGGAACTGTGTTACATGTCAGACACTTCTGGTTTGGAAAGCTAGAAAGTCTATTTTTTTGGGGGAAAAGAAAATACATATTCCTGTGATCCGGAAGTTCCACTCCTAAGCATATATCAAGCAGAATATATGCTCAGGGGTACTAGAACAGAAGGATGGAAAGGTGCATAGCTGCTCATTTCTATCAAAACTGGGAAAACTCATATGGTTTTAAGTGATCTGTTGGTAATTTCTTTTCCAGCAACTCATTAGGTGGGGCATTTACATTCTATGCACTTTTTTGCATATTTGTCGTGTTTTACATATACATACACATCAGAAAGACTCCAGGCCTAGGTGAATTTATAGGCAAGTCTTACAAAAATTTCAAGAAAGGGATTATCTAATCTTTCACACACTCTTCCAAAACTAAGAAAAGAGAGAGGATTCCCTTCCTCAGTCTCTGACACCTGTGCAACCTTGATACCAAAACCAGATGGAGACAGAACACTAAGGAAGAAATGCAGATAGACTACACTCAGGAAAATGCAGAATTACTAGTAAAGAGACTCTAACCATGAATGAGGAAAAATACTTTGTGATCAAGTTAGATTTGTTCCAGAAACTAAAGGCAACCTAATATTAGTCAACAATCTTAAGCCACCTTATTAACAAATGACAAAAGAAAAATTGTGGTCATCTCCATGCATGCAGAAAAGGCATTTGATAACCACACATGAAAAAAATCACAGCCGACTGACTAGTTGTGTTAGCTTTCTATCACCACAAAAAACACCTGAGGAAATTAAAGAGGAAAGATTTATTTTCTCACAGTTTCCGAGGTTTCAGTCCCTGATTGATTGGCCCTGTGGCTTTGGGGCCTGTGGCATCACCAGGAAGCAAAAGAGAGAGAAAGGAAGGAACTTGGGTCCAACGACACCCTTGGGGCTTGTACCCAATAACCTAAAGACCTCCCACTAGGCCCCACCCCTTAAGGACTCAACCACCTGCCAGGGACCTCTTGCTGCAGACAGTCAAGGTCAAAAGGATAGCACCAGGGATAGAAGGGAAATTTTATAACCTATTAGAAACAGTAGTTTACAAGCTTTTTATTTTGAAATAATTTCAACCCTATAGAAAATATTGCAAATAGTTGAAGGAACTCGTGGTTATCCTTTACCTGGTTAACCAATTAGTAACATTTTGCCATATTTGCACTGTGTGTGTGTGTGTGTGTGTAAATGTAGAGAAGTCACAGATAGAACCCTGCATCCCTGAATGCTGCTCTTCAATCTATATGTCCTAAGAACAAAGTCTTATATTACTACAGTATAACCACATTTGGAAATGTAACACAATATATTGAGTTATATAATCCAAATTCAGACTATGGCTGTTATACCTTCAATGTTCTTTATAGCAAATTTTGTTTTCCTGATCTAGAATCCAGTTGACAATCACATATTACATTTTAATCATCCTATCTCCTAGCCTTCTTTACTTCATGATAGTAACAATTTTAAAGAGTAAAGGCCAGTGGTTTTTAGAATGTTTCTGAATTTGACTTTATCGGATTATCTCTTCATTAGACCCCTTTATGTATTTTTGGTAAGACTGTTACACATGTGATGTGTGTCCTTCTCAGTGCATTACTTCACAAGGCATGTGATGTCACTGGTCCCATCATTGGTGCTGTTGACTTTGTCGCTTTGGTAAATGGTATAAACATTTATAAAGAAGGAATGTTAGTTAGAAGCATCCTTTTGAAATCAGGAATAAGATAAAAAGGTCATGACCTGCACAGTAAGAGCAGAAAAATAAGTTAATGATGTAAGGTGAAAAAGGAAGAAATGAAACTGTCCTTGTTTACATATCTGATTGTCGCCAAAGGAACATGTAGTTAAATTAGTAGAAAAATAAGAGTACTTGTAAGGCATCTGAGTACAAAACTCAAAATATAAAAATGAATTGCTTTTGTACATTTAGAAAATGTAATTAAATATTTCCAGAAAGACACTAGAAAATCAGATACCAATGAATAAACATTAAAGACTTAGAGAAAATTGTACAGTGTTATTGCAAGACTGATATTAAACATTGCCTAAATAAATGAAAGTATATACTGTGTTCATCGTGGGCACTTTTTCTTCCCCAAACTTCAGATTTCTCTAGCAAGCCTTGCCCTACAGGGCAGTGAAACCAAGGCCTTGGACCAGGGATTTAGCTCAGTGGCACAAGCGCTGACCTGAAACCAAGGCCTTCACACTGAACTGTACCCCCACCCCTCCTTTATTTCTAATTTTCTTTACTACTCTTTTTTTTTTTTTGTAATGGGAATTGAACTCAGAACCACATGCTAGCCAGGCAGGCACTGTGCCTCCGAGCTGTACCCCTGGCCCTTTTTTTTCATTGTCCTTTTTTAAGACACATTCCACAGTGTGTTCCTTGCTTAGGACACTGCACCCCGAAGCCTTTATATTAATCAGTGCTCCATAGCTCCTCCTAAGGTACTCGGAGTGGGGCGGAGTCACTTTGCTATGGTGCCTACTGGGTGTTCACAAATTTTCACTTGCTGAACAAATTACCTGGTGATTCTTCATCCACGTGCATGGGGAATGGCAGAAGCGAGGGTGTGGAGGGGGGACACCCGGAATGTTCACGGGCAAGGCGGAGGGCAGTCTGGCCAGAACGAATCATCAATCCGAGAAGGACAGGAAGGGGAATACCCAGCAGAGTGCACTGGGGCTGGGTGGGAAGAGCCGTGAGTGCTAGGCTGAGGCAGGCCACCTTACCGGATGAGATGACATTTTTGAAGCTGAGGAGGGAGAAGTACAAAATGACATCCAGAGAAAGACTTGAAGGTCAGAGCTGGAGGGACCCTTCGCCGTGTTTTGCGTGGCCACTTGCTCACTCCATGATCAGGGCGCTTGAAAAGTTCTGTCCACCGGACAAGCCACATCCTTAACTGAAGGGTTAATTGGTTGGCTTTGCTGATTATTATGGCTCAGACTCTCAGAGCTGTCAGTTCCTACTCTCGTGAACTACTTAGTATCCATCAGTACTAATGCTGTTATCAAGAAAATAAGCTGGTTTATGTGATAAAATCTGACAAGGGGTGGGAAGGGACCGACTTAGACGGTGTGATCAGGGGAGGCCTTTCTCAGGGCACAGCCTTTGAGCAGAGCCGCCTGACGCACTAGAGAGAGGGTATTCAGGCGGAGTGAATAGCATGTGCAAAGGCCCTTTGGTGCGAATGGGTTTGGTATGTTTGTGCAGCATGACTTGGATAAGAGTGGTAACAGATGATGTCACACAATTAGCAGAGCCCTGACCGTGAAGGTATTTAGACCAAAGTGAGTCCGGGCTCTTCTGAGTCAAGCAGGAAACCACTGAAGGGTTGGAATTCAGTTGTGCTACACAACCTGATCCTAGGTAAGACGTCAGATCTCCTCTGGGCTTTGTGAAATTCTTCAGATAGCTCAAGGACATAGGCTGTTTATCAACAGACTCCTAAAAATCTGGCCACCGCAAGAGCTGGGGCCCCCATCCAGAGCTTCTCACAGGATAGTGTCACTGTTCGGGTTCTCATTTGTGGGCCCAGAGTGCAGCTAGAGAGCCAGTGTTTCCAACAGGCTCCCAGCATCACTGGCTGTAGCATAGGAGGCCCAGCTAAAGTCCACTTCAGATAAACAAGTGATTTCTTCAGTTGTTTTGTAATTCAACTTTTTATTGTGATCACTGTAGATTCCAAACGCAGTTATAAGAAATAATACAGCAGGATCCTGTGTAGCCTTTGCCCAGCGACGCCCCCTGCCCCCCGTAACATCTCATAGACTGCAGGATAAGCTCACAACCGTGACCTTGACAGCGTGCAGTTAAGAGCTGGAGCATCTCCCTCAGGGACAGCTTTCTATTGTCCTTTGATAGCCACAGCTGCTCCTCCTTAACCCGACAACTGCTAGTCTGTGCTCGGTTTTTATAGTTTTGACATTTTAAGAATGTTACATGTCTGCACGTGATGGTGTGTGCCTGTGTCCTGACCTGGAATCCCAGCACGTGGAAGGCTGAGGCAGGAGAAGCATGAATTCCGAGCTGGGCCACCGAGCAAGACTCTGTCTCAAACAGTCATAGACATAAATAAAGTTGCATAAAGGGAATCCAACGGTTGTAACCTTTTTGGGTGGGCTTTTCTCATGCAGCAAAATTCTTTGGGGATTCATCTAGGGTGGAGCTTGTATCAGTTGTGTGTTCTTTTTATTGCTAAGTAGCATTCCACGGTGGGTGAAGTTTATTTAACCACTCACTAGTTAAAAGCCATGTGGTTGTTTCCAGTTTGGGGCTGTTGTATGTAAAGTTGCTGGAAACACTTGTGTGCAGGTTTTTGTGATAAAATCGGGCTCTCTGGGATAAGTGCCCAGGAGGATGCTTGCTGGGTCATGAGGTAGTTGCATGTTTAATTTTCTAAGAAGCTGTTTTTGACAAATAATTCTTAGTACTAGTATAACTAGGGTTAAAAATTCTTGATTGTGTATCTGAAATGAGACTTTACTGGAGCCCTGTTTTTATTTGCTAAATCTGGCTGGACTGCTTCCTGGTTCTGCTAGAGCTGCTGGTTTGCAAACTCCATTGTCTGTAAAAGGTTCTACTCTAGCTCACTTTAATAATTGGGAAGAAAAGTCTCAAACACAAAACAGTATCATGAGCTGGGCATGGTGGTACACACCTGTAATCCCAGCATTCAGGAGGCTGAGGCAGGGGGATTGCTGCAAGTTAGGCCAGCCTGGGCTGCACAGTGAGTTCAAAGCCAGGCTGAACTACGTAGTGAGACCCTTCCCCCTCCAAAAAACGTGTGTGTGTGTGACTCTTCCTATGTTCAGATTGTAGAATTAGCAAGAATTTATCATCTTGCTTCATCCACTTGTTTTTTGGAGTTTTGTTTTGTTTCTGTAGTGCTGGGGATTGAACCCAGGGCCTTCACACTGAGCTACATCCCTGTCCTTTTTTAAAATTTTTTATGTTGAGGCAAACTGTTGTTAAATCACTCAGGCTTGGAGTCCTTGCCTCAGCCTCCCAAAGCAGTGAGATTACAGGTGTGTGCCCCTACTGCATTCTCCCTTTTTTCTTTTCTTTCTTTTTTTTTTTTCTTTTTAATATTTTAAAGCAAATCCTGGACATTCCATCATCTACCCCTCCCCCCAACCTCACTATGCAGTTCTACAAAGCAGGGACATTTTCTAACATAATCACAATGCCAGGATCGCGACATTAGTAATAGCTCCCTGTGCTCTGACTCCCCGTTGGTGTGGAAATGTCCCTGGTTGTCTCCTAAGTGGGTTTGTTTGACCAGAAGGCTGGATGACGCCTTGGGTTCAGTTGAGTTTTCTTAAGTCACCACATCCAGTATTTCTGAGCAGGTTTATAAGGCGGAGAGGACACACACACCGGCCTGTCCCATCATGGTGCTTGCTCATGCAGACAGGCCCTGCAGGGTCGGGGGTGCGCGCTGGTGCCTTGCCAACACCTGCCTGCCTCACAGGAGTGTCACCCTGTTCCCCAGAGCAGGGTGCTAAGGCCTAGTGTCACAACCTCTCCAGCGTGTTGAGCACTGAGGCCTGACCCAGATGGTCGCTGAGTCCCGGGGGGGGCCAGGACCCTCACTTGTTGTGGGCCCACCTTCTGCTCCTGAGGCTTGGTGTACTGACTGGTATGTCACCTGCTTTGTCACCAGGGATGGGTAGCCAGGCAGGCCTGAAAAGCATCAGTAAGCAGGTGTGCGAGGGCACAGGCTGGCCTGACGAGAGGACTGACTGGCCCAGGCACTGTCTCATGTCCCAAAGGGGCTGGCTGCACAGTCAGCGTCCCTGCCTATCTTCCACCAGGACCAGAGGGAGGGTGAGTTTCGCAACCTGGATGACCCAGAGTCTTGGGAACCAAGGTCAGTGCTACTCCTGACCCTGGAACCCAGCCCTAGACAGAGCCACCCAGCAGGGCTGAGGAGTGTGGACTTTGCTGTGAGGTGTGGAGGATGGGGAGGAGGCAGGCGAGGCAGCTAGAGCTCCTGGGAGTGGGCCCTGGAACATTGCTGGGTGGGGCCAGGCCTGGGGGGCCCTGCGCCCCAGGGAGAGGCTGGTGGACACCATGGTAGGAGGCCAGGGAGGGGCACTTCCTGCTGTGCTCACCGAGGCCAGACTGACCCTTCTCAAGCCTGTCTGACCACCTCGAATACCTCCCAGAGTTTTCCCTTACCTGCAATCTTGTGAAGCCCTCCAAAGCTTGTCCCAGCTTTGGTTAGTTGTTTGTTTGATTGGTTGGTTAGTTGTTTGTTTGATTGGTTGGTTAGTCGTACTGGTGATTAAATACAGGGCCTTCACACTAAGCTATATTCCCAGCTCTGTTTTTATTTTAATTTTTTTTTGAAACAGGGTCTCACCAAGTCACTGATAGACTAGACTCAAACTTGCGATCCTCCTGCCTCACCCTCCCAGAGTGCTGGGATTACAGGCATGTGCCAGTGCACCTACTTTCAACCTGCACATTTTGAGACCCAAAACCTTCCAAAGCACAAAGCTGTTCTCCCCACCCAGGTTCCCTGTCTAGAAATGTAGAGTAGGGGCTGGCCTGGTTTGGGGAAATCCTTCTACTTCCATCTGTTCAGCCTAAAAGACAACACAGCCCAAGAACAAGCCCCTCTGACTTCAAGTAGCTGGGGAGCTGGTCTAGCACAGAGGCATCTATATGTAGGGGCCTGAAGGACAGAACTCAGATCAGTGGGAGTGGGAGGAGTAGAAGGCCACACAGCTGGACATAAGAAGTACTTTTTCAGAATTACTGAGGTCTAAAAGTGGGATAAACCGCCTTGGGAGGAAGTGAGCCCCTCATCCCCAGGGGTGACCAAGTGGGATTACCAGTAACCTTAGTGGTTCCTCATGTCCAGCTCTGTGTATCGGATTCTACGGTCAGCCCTTTGTGTGTTCATCTGTGTGATCCTAAATGGAGGACAACGAAGGACGCCGTGCCCCAAATGCTTGGGGCGGTGTGTTGTGTGTTCCAGAGTCGGGGAACACCCCCACCTCTCCTTTGCTCAAACAGCCTCCTGAGGCTGCACCTGCCCTGCACCTGACCCCCTTCTGTCTCCAGAATGGTCCCCAAAATGACCATATGGAATCTAAACCCACCTTATCTATAGAGTAAGTTGCAGGTTTGCTGATTCTCCCTGCAGACAAAGAATTTTCAGGATGAATCAGTAAGAGGCATTAAAGGGATGAATTAGGCAGAGATTTTAAAGTACACATTCAGCCAGGTGTGGTGGCTCATGCCTGTAATCCCAGCCCTCGGGAGGCTGAGGCAGCAGAATATGCCAGTTCGAGACCAGCCTGGGCTGCAAAGTGAGCTCAAGGCAGCCTGAACTGCACAGCGAGACCCTGTCTCAAAAAAAAAAAAAGTACACACTCAAAGAAATAGTGTGGGTCCTCAAAAGAAAGGCATGTCGTAACCTGGGGCTGGAGTATTTAGGGGGCAGAAATCTGTGGGCCTGTAAAGTTGTGGGAAGAGGAGGTGACAGGGACATGTGTGCTTGCCATTGGCAGGTGATTGCCATCTCTGCGCTGAGCAGGAGGGAATGGCCAAAGCCCATTGCAGAAAAAGGCCCAGGCTCATTGTGTCTTTAAGGACATTAGGATTTTTTTTGGACTGGGTTTGTGTTCTGAGTCTGCAGTTCTTAGTAAAAGCACAATTTTAGAAGTACGGTTTTTTCCTCGTCACCGTTTTACCTGCTTTATCTCTTCTGTTCTGACTTAACCTTGGTGAGCACATGGTTCCTCCGAGCCTCTCTGCAGGTCCAGCCTGAGCCCCTTTATTCCACAGCCCCTTTGTCCCTTTGCCCCACTTTGCAACCACAAGAACATTACGTCTTTCCCCTCCACAAATACCCATCGCTGCCACTGCCTGCACTCGGCCTGAGGCCCGGCACACAGCGGGCCCTGAGGACAGTGAGCCGCAGCCTGGCCAGTGAGCTGAAACACGCTCCGTTCTCCTGGCTGGGTCCCCGGCTGCTCTGTCACCCTCGGCATGACGCTCAAGCTCCCCAGCCTGGCTTCCACGCTTGTCAGTGTGGATTCTCGTACTCCTTCCCAGGGTGGAGATAGATAATATAAGCGGAGCACACAGCACCAGACCTGGCACATACATGACTCCTGTAATTATCAGTCCTAAAGCAAACCATTAAAAAATCTCTTCCCTATAGCGCGGGAGTGTGGCTGATCCAACTTTTAGGCTCATCAGTAGTTGCATTATGGTTGGGGTGACATTTTATTCCTATGGGCACCTCAGAGCAACTGCCCATCTGTTTTCTAGGGAGAGGCGGGGGTCCCCCCACAGAGCAGTTTTGCCTGTGCCCTGGGCCTCAGAACATAACAAGCAACATTAAAGGCTGGGTGAATGTAATCAGCTCTGAGGACCCGCCCCCCCACCCACCCCCACCCCGAGTGCTCACTGTGCCTTTGGTGTGTTCTCAGCACTTTTACTTTTAGTCCTCACACCTGTGCTTTAGTGCATTCCATCTTGGATAAGGAAACTGAGGCATAAAGAGCTGCGATCTCTGGCCTGAGGTTGCATGTAAAAGGTGATGTAGCAGGAAATCGGCTGCAGGAAGCCCAGTGAGTAAGCCTGCCAGCCTTCTCCGGTCCACATGGTCTACACTGGACGACCTGCCTGCTCCCACCCACCACCCCACCTCCCTGTCACCAACATGGGCTATCGGTAGGCTCCTTTGAGACTGTGGGGACACTGCTATAGGAAGAGCCACACCCCCGTGACTGTCCAGGGTCATGACAGTGGGCTCCCAGCCTCTGTCCCATCCTGGCAGCTGGCAGGCTCTGCCCTTGGAGTCTCGCCTTTCAGTCTACTCCATCTGGCTGCTGCACCCGAGCCAGGGTTCCCCGAGTCTGCCAAGGGAGAGGGGTATCTTCCCTGATGTAGAGGTTGCGTCCGCATCCATCAGGCTGCCCCGTGCTGAGTGGGGGCCTAATGGGCAAAAAGGCGGAAATGGCCTCCTGATTATGATCGTCCTCACCCTGACATGCTTTTAGTAGCTAATGTCTGCTGGTACTGAAGAGAGTTCTCTGGAGAGGCCCCGCCATCCTTTGTCCTGCTGAGAAGCAGGAGGAGGAGGAGCTGTCTGGGGCAGGGCTTCTGTCCTGGAGGCCTGGGAGGAGCCCAGCTGTCAGGAACTTCCCCTCTGGGCCAGCAGCTCCAGTGAGCAGGAGGCGGAAGTGTGCTTCCTGTCAGCCCAGGGCCAGCCTGCCAATTAGCACTTCCTGAGAAACCTGCAGGGCAGAAATTAGGGCTTGGCCCTGGGCCACAGAATAGAGATAAAGGCCCTGAGAGCAATCTGACCCCTGCAGAAAGGTACGGTATATACTTCGTGATCCAGGAAATGATCCAAGGAGGGGGGAAGGCAGTGTGCAGGAAAGAGGCCAGGACACTGACTCAGAGATGTTCCCCCAGAGCAGTTAGGCACCCCACAGGCTCATGCAAGCAGGTGGGGCCACAAGCAGGGCTGTGCCCCTCACATTCCTAGTGCCTCCTCCAGCCTAGTCTTCTAGTAGCGTAAGGGTGCTGTGATCCATTAGTGATGCCTGCCACAGGTACAAGGTCAGAACTTGGCTCTGTGTTCATTACTCCTGTTCCCTGCGAACTCCTCAAGACACATTTCTTTCAGAAAATCTGTAGTGTATGGGGGATTTTGTGTTTTGGTTTTGGTTTTGAGACATTGTGTAGCTCAGGCTAGCCTTGAATTTGTAATCCTTCCACTTCAGCCTCCCAAATATTGACATTATAGGTATGTTCCTCCACATCCAGATTCTACAGTTTTGTTTTAAAATACATTTTTGATAAAGGTAAAATATAATCTACTTTTTAATTTCCATTAGTACATGATTGTAGTACGTAATGGTTACATTCATTGTGGGGAGTTAGTGCATGTACATAACATGTCTTAATTCTTTTTCATCCCTTTGCTCTCTCTTCCCTACCCCATCCCTCCATCTCTTGGTCCTCTTTCTTTTGGCAGGAGCTCTATCTCCCTGTTTCCTATTATCTGTTTTTCATTTTGCTCTTTAATGTATTTAAACTTTGGGTTTCTCATAGAGAAACCATGTGATATGTAAGTTTGCATGTCTGCTTTATTTCACTTAACATTACGGTCTCAAGGTGCATCCATTTTCTTACAAGTGACTCAAATTTATCCTTCTTTGTGGCAGAGTGGTACTCTATTCTGTGTAGATACCACACTTTCATTCATCTGTTCACAAATTTATAGGCTGACTCCAAGATTTGAATGGGCTATTACAAACTGCGCTGCTATAAACATGGGTATATGTGTATCACTGTGATAACGCTTTTAATTCTTTAGGGAAGATACCTGGCAGGGGGTCAAATGGAAGTTCTAGTTTTAGTTTTTTGAAGAGTCTCCATACTGATTTCCATAGGGGTTGCACTAGTTTAAATTCTCATCAACAATGTAAAAGGATTCCTCTCTCTCCGTAGCCTCACCAGCATCTGTTATTACTTGATTTCTTGACGATAACCATCCTTTTCTGTAACAGGATAAAATCTCAGTCTTATGTTAATTTGTGTTTTTCCAATGGCCAGTGATGTTGAGCATTTCTAATTTATTTCCTGGCCATTTTCATTTCTTCTGTGATGTGTATTTATTTCCCCACTTTTTGATTGGGTCTTTTATTTTGGGGAAGGTTTTTTTTTTTTTTTTTTTTTAGTTCTTTGTATATTCTAGAAGTAGCTCTTCTGTCTGAAGAATCACTGACAAAGATTTTTGCCATTCTGGCTGGGCGTGGTGACACATGCCTGTAATCCCAGCACTCAGAGGCTGAAACAGGAAGATTGCTGCAATTTGGGGACAACCTGTGCTAAATAATGAGTTTAAGGCCAACCTGTGCTACAGAGCAAAAACTAAAAAACAGAAAAAAACTAAAAAAAAAAAAAATTCCTATTCTATAGGCTGCCTTTGTACTCCGTTGGTGGTTTCTTCTGTGCAAAACCTTTTTAATGTGGCCCTGGACCATAAAAGACTAATTATGGGGCTGGAGATTTAGCTCCCCAGCATAAGTGCCTGCCTCACAAGCACGCAGTCGTGAGTTCGATCCCCAGTACCGATTAAAAAAAAAATGTACAGTACAGCATAAGACTAATTGTGCCATCAAGGTCAGACAGACCCATGTTTATTCTTTAGAATATTTCTAGGGGAATCATTAATTATAATTTTATGAGTTTCATTATATTTAACAGTGAGTACTTAACAGGAAAAAATACTGAATTTTTAATACTTATTGAGTGCTTATGAAAAAGCATAAAAGTTTTCAGCATCAACTGGTTTTTGGTATATAAAGTCTAAAAAAAGAACATCAAAAATAAATTCCCATGTGAACTACAATAAAATACCAATGAAACTCAACAAAAATACAACCTTTACTTCTGTTATCCCATCTAGGGCAGTCTGCACACCGCATATACACGCATCCCTTCCGCCGCAGCACACATCTTTGCTTTCCTGGCCTCTCGTGGGACATACTTGACATCTCAGTGGTCTTGCTGTTTTGTCAGCTGGTTCTTATTATCTTATACAGTGTGTAGTTAACAGGAACATAAAATAGCAATAAGGTAAAACTTTAAATTCTTAATATGTATTGTGCATTTAGAATAGACATCATTTTTGCATCAACTGTTTAAGTGCTTAGAAAACCTGGAAGTTAACATCAGGAACAAAACCTCTGTGAACTACAGTGTAAACACAAACACAAGTCTAGCCCACAAGTAAGCTCAGCTTCCGCCGTCACACCAAGGCCTTCTCCACACATGACCGCTGCGTGTTCCATGCACAGGTATCGCTCACACTGATAGCACAGGTGTCTTGCTTTCCTGTCCTCTCTTGTAGGGCACAGTTGGCATCTTTTTTGTTTTCCTATTGTCATCGTAGGTCTTTCTGATGCTGCACCTACCTGTTCACCTGTCAGCTCACCAGAGTGCCCCGCAGTTATTTTGCATAGTTCCCTGGGCAGAAACATTTTATTTTTCCTCTGCTATAAATGATCTCTTAGGAGCTCATTTTTCCTCCTATAAATGATCCTCCAAGAACATTTCTCCATGATAATTTTTACTTGTTATTTTCTTTGTCAACTATCAAACTATTTATGGCACACATGTTTAGGATCAAGTAAAACACAACCATCGGCCAATGCTTTGTGTTTCGGGTGACATCATAGTTGAGGCATAAACTCATGGACAACATCTACGCCACGTTCAGTTTTCTTGTTGAGTGTTTCCATCTCAGGCTTCCATGTGGTCGAGGTTTCCCTGTGGGTATTTCCATCATGGCGAAATGTTGACATCAGCAGTACCAGTTGCTTCTCTTTGCCGTATTCAAGGCTAATGTTCTAGCTTTCTGAACTCCAAAGATTGTACCATATAGTTCTCTGTTTTGAAATCCCAACATTTCGTTTGGAATTCCTGCTTTGTTCCTGCATACAGTTCCTGTGCTGGTCATCTTGTGCTCTACTAGCGAATGTAACATCAGTTGGAAACTGGTAAATCCATTGTCAAATGTCACATTCCAGTCAGTTTGGGAGAGGGGTACAAGTCTGCTCACAACATCATTCGGTTTATTACTGTGCAAATAACGGCCTGATATTGAGTTCCAGGATAAATGTCTTAATTAAAAGCACAAGTCTTTGCATCTATCTACCAGGGCATAAATTTTATTCCATATTTTGACCCGTCACTTTTCCATAAGTCTTTTACATTCCTGCAGCAGCATGAGAAACCTGTGCTAAGTGTAGCAGACCTATGGATGCTTTCAGTTTAGTGAGGTGTCATAATCAATACATTGTTTAATATGGCTATTGGCACACACAGCCAATATTGGCATTTTTCTTGCAGTTCGGCTTCTGCGTATTTCACAGCGTCTCGTGGCATTTTGTCTGTCACAGTTCCCAAGACTGAATGGCAGCGCTGGCATCCTGTCCAAACCTGTTCCACCCGGGCCGAGAGCCTCACTATCTTTTCAGACCTAACACTGGGTCATTCCCCTGGCCATGTCGCAACATTTCGACTACTCAAATATGTCCTCACATTGCTGTTTCCTTTGTCATCTGAATCAAGGAGACCTGCATTCCCTGTGTGTCTGTCAGTGGATTCTTGAACCATTTCACTGTCATAGGAACTTTGACTCACATGGACAATGTCAAAGCCATTGTCATCGTCAACATCATCCCACGGGCACACCACTAATTCTGTTACAAAAGCATATATTTTAACATAACGGGTCATTTTCGTTATCCATGTATGAGTGATCTGATGATTCACTTTTTGGAGGAGGCACTAGAAATTAAACTCAGGACCTTGTACTTCCCAGGAAGGTGTTGCACCACTGAGCTATATCCTGAGGATTCACTTTTGACCTCCTCCAGAACTTGCAAATGTGATTTTGCATGTCTTGTTGTACTGAATTGGGCTACTTCTACCAGAAAAATCAAAAGAAAACTTTTTTTTTTTTTTTGGTCTTTTTGAAACAGGGTCTCGCTATACAGTTCAGGCCAGCTCACTTTGTACCCCAGGATGGTCTTGAACTCACAACGATCCTCATGCCTCAGCCTCCTGAGTGCTGGCATTACAGCCGTGCACTACCATGCCCGGCTAAGAAAACTGTTTTTACAAATCCTGGAGTGGTGTGGGTCTGTTGAATCCCCAATGGTGCTCAGGTAAACATACTCAAAACCAGTTAACTGGAGCATAAAGGTGGTTCCAAATCCTGTTTAGATACTTTTGCACATATGCACACTCCTTGCTGTTTGTCATATAAAGTTGTTAAACACATAGCTTGCTTCCTGTATCCCTCGGGGAAAGGTACTGAGATGCGCAGCTGGTGACTATAATGCTAAAGTATAAATTTATAGTAGAAAAGTAAAGGATAAGTCTGCTGGAGCCAGCTTATGCTTTGATCAGCCCATTTGTTGATTTTTCAGAACCATTTCCTGTGTAACTAGGGTTCTGTTCCGAAGATCCTTGCCTCTGCCTGTGACTTCAGTTGTTTTACCTATCTTGTCTTCCAGCAGGTTAAATGTTTCTGTTTTGATATTCAGATCTTTGACCCATGTTTGTCTTACTTTAATACATGGTGAATGATATGGGTCTAGAGTAAATCTTCTGCTTGTGGATAGCAAGTTTTCCCACCACCATGTGCTAAAGAGGCTACCCTTTCTCCAGCATTGTGACTGTCAAAAAGCGGGTGACTCTATCTGGAATTATTTCTGTGTCATCTATTTTATTCCATCAATATGTATCTGTTTTTGATAAAAAATGCTGTTTTTATCACTGTAGATTTGCAGTATACTTTGAAATCTAGGATTATGGTGCCTCTTGCTTTGCTGCTGTTGCCGAGGATTGTCTTTGCTAAGACAGTCCTCTTTCTGGTTCGATATGAATTCTCAGATTATTTCTTTAGTTCTATGTGGAACGCTGTTGGTATTTGGTTTGAGATTTCATTAAATCTTAGGTATAAGCTTTGGAAGTCTGACCATTTTGACTATTTTGGTTCTGTCTATTCAGGAACACAGGATATCTTTCCATTTTCTGATATCTTTATTCTCCTTTTCTAGAGTACTCTAGTTTTTATTGTAGAGATCTTTCATTTCCTTCGTTAATGGTTAATTCCTAGTATTTAATTTTTCTTGATGCTATTGTGAATGGTATCGTTTTCCTAATTTCTTTCTCGATGAGTTCATATTGGTGGATAGGATCACTACTGATTTTTGTGTGTTGATTTTGTAGGCTGCAGCGAAAATTTAAAGAGCTAGGAAGATGATTTTTTTAAAAATCCATGTATCCCACCAGTTAGATGACCACGGTTATCATCACAGTGAGTTTCTTCCTGCGCTTTTCCTCAACTCTGATACCCAGATAAGTGTGTGTGTGCAGCTACTGTTGATCTCCAACAGCTCACTGTCCACTTTTTCACACCGTCTCTCCTTCACCCCTGAAGAACAAGCTGGCAAGGATGAGACCACACTCACACTTTACAGATGAGGGGAAAGAGGTTGGCAGAATTTAAGCGGGTACACAGCATGCTCAGATTTTAACTTTGGAAAGCTCACCCTGAGGACGTCGTACAGGATGGCCTGGGGGCTCGGTGAGCAATCACAGGCTGGAGGGATGGTCTTGGGGAACCCAAGCCTGGGCAGGGCCTCAGGCTGTCCTGCTCTTCCCTCTCCAGAAACCTGTTGTTTTCAGCGAAAGAGACAGAGCCGTTGGAAAGAAACCAAAAATGGTACAAGTCCACATTCTCTGAATGTACCTACATGTGTGTATGGTTTTTTTCTGAACCTTGAGGGTGAGTTGCGTACACACCTTAGCCCTTCACCCCTTACTTTAAAATTTCCTTTAAAAAGAAATAGTCTTTATACAACCTCAACTTCAGTACGTTTAATATTTTACTGATACTTTCATCAAACTTATCATTCTTTTTCCTATAAGTTAAATAACGGCCATTCCAGTGTTCTTCACCCCCATTATGAGATCCATTGTACTGTGAAGTGTCTAATACCTTTTTCCCCAAGGGGAAAATCTGAGTTGGGCAGAGCCCAGACCGCTTCCTCTGATCGCAAGCTCCTAGAATGTACACATGAACCCCACCGTGCCAGGGGCCTGGGTTGGCTGCATTTCCTAGTTTGCCAAGGTGACCTGGGAAGCCCTGTGTCCATTTCCATGGCAGCTGCTCACTTTCAGCCCAGTGAAGCATGATCAGGGACCACCACTGTGGTACTGCTCAGTCGCAAGTCATGTAGTCCTAGAGATGTCACACAAAAGTGCAGTGGCCACCAGGGATGTAGCTCAGTGTTGGAGCGTGTGCTTAACATGCACAAGGCCCTGATTTTGATGACCAGCATTAAAAAGAAAGCTTTCCACAGTCGGGGAGGTGAGGAAGGAGAGAGTTCCCTGAATCTAGTCTGTTCTTGAAAGTTCCTTTGTAAAAAGTCCTGAGACTACTGATTCTGCATCCATGTCTTATATTCCCCTTACAGTGACACCTTAAATAGGGCCTGTCCCTTGGATGCCTTGTGAATATTTGCTTAGTGGATGGATGTTGGCCGACTTCTACTTACTTCTACTTAAGGAGGTCTGGGAACATGGGTGGCTCAAGCACCCGAGGGTGTGCAGAGGGTGTGGGTGATGGCTACACTGGCAAGCAGGGGCCTGAGCCTAGCTGTTATTACCTCCCAGGGCTGTGAGGAGTGACGTGTAGAAGGGATGGTTGGTTTCACCAATCCCAAGCTTCTGCCACTTTACTAGTGTGCTTGTTCTTTGATCCCAGGAAATCCAAGTCTATGAGTGGCATTGAAAATCTCAGTTCCAGGACCATATGACAGGGACCACAGGACCTGAGCATCCCTACTGAAGCCTGTGCAGGAATTCTCAGTAGGAAAGGGAGGGAGATGTCCTGTGTTTTTAACTGAGCTCCAGTGCACATACTGTGACATTCACCTTTTCAGTGTACAGGGTGCTGGATCTTAGTGTCTTCACAAAGCTGTGTGACTGTCATCACCACTCAACTTCACAACAATTCCATCACTCCAAAAGGAAAGTCCTCACTCATCAGCAGTCCCTCCCACCCTCCCATGTCCCCAGCTGAAGCAGCCACTAATCTGCCTTCTATCTCCATGAATTTATCTGCTCTAGATTTTCATAAGCATCACTCAGGGCTCTGCATACCAAGTGCTGGGAGATGGATTGATTTGCTCAAGCACTGAAACCACATCTGTACATAGTTCAGGTGGAACGAGTGTCTGGTTTTTTGTGTTGTTTAGACAGAGTCTCACTGTGTTGCCTCAAGCTGGCCTCAAACTCTTGCGCTTCCTGCTCCAGGGGCCACAGACAGGTGCACATCGGTGCCCAGCTACTGTGTGGCTTTTTTTTTTAAGTGAGGTTATTTTATTTTCAAAACAGAGAACTCGGATTTAATTCCATACCATTCCCTTCACATATTTCAGATTTTCTTTCACAAAAGTAGATCCAGTGTCAGCCTGGTTAGGTAGTCATTTGATTCATTGAATGTTAGGGAAAGACATAAGCAAGTAGAATAATTTCTGCTGAAATTATTCTGTTGCCCTAGAAGATATTGGATAGTTTACGTTATGAAGGTTATAATCAAGTTATGGTTCAAGATTTATTGATTTATCATTTTCATTCAGCAGACTTTTATTTCATTTTGTGTTTCCAGAGCTGTACCTTTTTTCGTTAGTATATGTTTGCAGTACCTTCTATATTAAAATAAAATGGAAGTCAGAACAGGACAAGACAATAATATCATAAGAACCAATATTGAGATATTAGTCCATCCTTTGCCAATAACTATATTCCTCTATCCCATGCAACTGGTATGTTAATTTACAGTGTTAAAATTTCCCTCCTACTAATATTTCTTACCTTTCCTCTTTATCGTTACTAGATCATTTCTATGCTTTGTGTACTAGGTGGCCTTTTATATCTGTTTCTTTCAATTAGCGTAATGCTTTTGAGGCCATTCGTGCTGTAGCATGTCATTGGTGCTTGAATCCTTTCTCTGGCTAGGGGACATTTCCCAGTGTGAATTCCTCTGCATTATACAGCCAGTCACCACTTGTTGGACCGTGGGGCTGCTGTCACCACTGAGCAGTTGTAAATAATGCCGCTGCAGGCAAATGTGAGCGATGGTTCTGGAGAGCTAGGTCTTCCTTTTTCTTCAGTGTACACCTGGGTGGCATTGCTGGTCCTATGGGCTCTGTTTACTCTCCCGAGGAACTGGCAGGCTGTTTCCCCAGGGCCGCACCTTGGCACATCCCTGCACTCCGTGCCCTTTTTACATTGCCTCGGGCTGGGCACTCCGTAGACCTTTCACCCCTCGGCTCCTGTGCTCTTCATACCAACCTGAGACACTTTCCCAAGGGGAAGGTGGAGGCTCAGAGAAGTGAGGACTCCCATGCCTCTACCCCAGGATCATGTGGGCAACGGCAAAGTTTGGATTCACAGCTAGTTCTGTCCTTTAGGTTTTCTTGGTTCCTCAGTGACTTCTTGCTGACTGAGTGACCATTAATCTTCTCTCCAACTCTCTGGGCACTGTTTTACAGACAGGAAAGTTGGACCCCCATTATCCCAAGGTCTGCGGGCACAGAGGGAACATCCTAGACATCAAGTGGAACCCTTTCAATGACTTCGAGATTGCCTCCTGCTCTGAAGATTCCACAGTGAGTGTCAGCTGGGCATGCTGTTGAAGCCGAGAGGCTGGGGTGGGGGGCAGTGTCTGCATTCCCCTTGGGGTCCCCCGACTACTTCATCTCTGAAGCAGAGTCATTGTGTAAGGGGCAGAAGAAAGACTAGGAGAAGTTTGGGGTGCTTGGGTTTGGGGTACAGCCCCTTCTCTTTCTGGGCCTCAGTTTTCCCCACCTAGAAAGTGAGCGCCACCCCATCTAATGACGATCAGGTAAGGCTGTGCTACAGTGGGGAGCCCAGGCTCTGGAGACACTCTGAAGTGCTGCAAGGGACATCTTTACTGTAGTCCAATCCACTAAATCTCATAGACAGTGAGCCGTGAGCCGTGGAAGGGTGGGAACTGTGGGAGTATAGACCCCCAAACCGTCCCAAGGGTCAGTCCTACCCACTTCTTTAGGACAGAGTTTTGCTATGTTGCCCAGACTGGCCTCAAGCTGTCGTCCTGCCTCAGTCCCTGAAGTAGCTGAGACCACAGGTGCGCTCCAGGGCACCCGACTTCCTTCAGCGCTTTTGAGCGCCTGCTCAATACCAGGGACGTGGCCCCTGACCCCATGATGTTCAGTGTTAACTTACTTCTGATTCATTGTGTATAACTTATTCATTCTACATCTAAAATACATTGGCTGAGGCCAGGTGTGGTGGCGCAGGCCTGTAATCCGAGCACTCAGAAGGCAGAGGCAGGAGGATTGCTGCATGTTCAAGGCCAGCCTGGGCTACAAAGTGAGTTCGAGGCCAACCTGAACTACACTGGGAGAACCTGTCTCAAAGACAAAAAAAAAAAAAAAAAAAAAAAAAATATATATATATATATATATATATATATATATATATATATATTGGTCATATATTGGCTTAAAATAAAGCACATAAAGGTGATCAGCTAATTAACAGAAGGATGAAGGTCATAGGGATTGTTCCTGTGGTCCCATTGCATTCTTTTTTGTTGTTGTTGTTTTGTTTTGCTTTGTTTTTGGAGACAAGGTCTCACTATATAGTCCAGCCTGGTCTTGAACTTGAACTCAGTATGTAGCCTAGGCTGGCCTCAAACTCACGGTGATCCTCCTGCCTCAGCCTCCCGAGTGCTGGGATTTCAGGCGTGCACCACCATGCCTGGTTTACTCACTGTATTCTTAACTCTGACTGCACTTATTTTTTCAGTCTTCCCAGAAACTCCACAAGGTGAGATAGTTTTCTGATGGAGAACCCGAAGATCAGAGAGGTGCAGGGACTTGCCCAAATTATACAGTTTGTAGGAGGCAACCTTGGCTTCATAACCAGGCCCCATTTGACTCCAGAGCCCATGTTCCCTCTACTGAGTTCTGCCACTTCCCTCAAGGGCAACAAACAGAGCCACAGATGGGGAAAGTAAGGAAATCCCAGAAATGTCAGCGATGCTGGATAGCAGCAGCTGAGTTCCTCGTTTGACTCAGAATTGCCTAGTAGCTGAGGCAAAAAAAAGGAAATTAGTATTTTACTGTAGAACCCTCACTGTTTATCAGGAAAGGGAAGGAGAAAGTTTGGGTTTGTTTTGTTTTGTTTTGTTTTGTTTTGTTTTGTGTTTGAGACTGGGCATCACTATGCAGTCCAGGCTGCCTCAAACTCACAAACTCACAAAAACACACACTCACACTCTTCTTCCTTTAGCCTCCTGAATGCTAGGATTACAGACCTTGCAGTTTAGGAATCCAAAATTTCTAGAAGACCTGTGTCAGTATCCTTGTAGAAAATCACTGAGAGGCCAGGTGTGGTAGTGCATTCTTGTAATCCCAGCAGTCGGGAGGCTGAGGCAGGAGGATCGTCCTAAGTTCAAGACCAGCCTGGGCTACCAAGTGAGTTTAAGGCAAGCCTGAACTGCACCGCAAAACTCTGTCTCAAAAAGACAAAAAGAAAGAAAGAAAATTGCTGAGAAACATCAAGGACAGTTTCACCAGAGGAGCAGTCAGGCCTTATGAAACATTCTGTCCCAGTGTATGCAGACACTATATTCTGACAGAAAAGTGTCACACATCTAGCCCTGGCCTCCCTCCTGTAATACTCACCCTTTTGGGACTCCTGAAAAACTTACAATCTGCTGCTGTCCCTTCCCAGATGCCCCAGAAGCAGGGGAGACAGACATGATGATTGAGGTAGAAGTGGCAGCAGATTCCTTTTGTAAATTGATCTCAAACCCGGGACAGGGCTGAGCCTCCAGCCTTGGGAAGTGCGGGGTCCAGGCCGTGCTTCCTCTGTTGGGGCGCACCTGGGTCTCCAAGCAGAACTGCCCGGAGCTGGTCCTACCCAGGCAGTTCTGTGCGTGGACGGCCCTTGCCAACCACTCTATGTGTAGCCTGCACTGCTCCAGACAGAGTTGGTGTCCCAGAACCGGGAGCGCAGTTGTTTGCTTGAAAAACCTGCACCCAGGAAAACCTTAGATTGCAAAGGATGATAGCAGTGTACTAGAGTACAAAATAATAAAGAAAATACAAAATATAAAGAAAAAGAAACAAATGAACTTGCACTTACCTTTGAAAACCTGTGTGGCTGGCGTGAGGGAGACACGGCCGGGATACTGCGCAGAACAACGCCGCTGCATATGGACCCAGTGGAATGGTTTTCTTTTCGTGGAACTTTAACAAGGAACCTATCCAGCGACACTTGCTTCTGTTTCCTTTTGAGGATCTCATGGAAATGTGACATTTCACCGTCATTAAGCAGATTCATCCCTTTCTCTGCTACAGCCTTATTTAAGTGGTGCTTTTCTATGACATTTTGCAATTTCCCACATTTTACCTTCTCTCTAATCGCATTTGAAGTGAAGGGTTCCTGTGCCTTTTTCTGCTCCTCCTCTGCAGATGAGAGCTTCTCTGTAACCTCTTGCTGTAGGGAGATAATCACCCGCAGTCCTGCAGAGAGAGACGGAGGCAGAGAGGGAGGGAAGCATTGGCCCAGGGGCGATCGTGTGACGTTTGGTATCGGGTACACTGATGTTGCTAGGCATCACTGGTTTACCGAGTTGAAATTTATTAGAAATGTTTGCACAGTCGCAGGATAAGTTACTTGCAAGCCAGGGTTTTGCTGTGTCTCTAAAGGAAGTGGTACATTCAGCCATGGAGGGGCAGCGAGAAGCACCGAGACGGCGCCAGTCAAGGCTCCGTCTCCCTGCGCAGCGCCACCCGCGCCTCTGTTCGTGTTCTCCCATGACGGGGCGCTTACTCTCTGCGTGGCAGCCCCACTTCCATCTCAGACAACACTCCCTGGCAGGGAGCCTCAGCCCTCCTCTCTAGCCCTCAGTGCTAAACATGCCAGCCTTTGACCCCCTCCTGTCAAGGCTTCTAGTTTTTGGTCTCTCCTCTTCCAGGCAATCAGCAATACCTCCTCAAATCCAGAGTTTGCACTCATACCTCAGAGCCTGAGGGCGCAGCACAAACCCTTCCTCCTGGCATCCAAGGCTCCACTGTGAATCTTAGGACAAGGAAAGGGAAGACCCTGTGTTCGCAGGGGTATCCTAGGCCAAGCAGCACATGTGCCTTGGCATCCAGCCTGGAAGATTAGGCCAGCAGCCCACCCACCTGCCTACCACCTCCGGCCAGCAGGATGGCAGAGAGCTGGTTGCTGGAGGCTGAGGCAGGATACGGAGTTGAGGCCGGCCTAGGTAACCGTGAGATAATGTCTGAAAAAATATAATAATAAAATAAATACAGTACGATACAATACAAAGTTGGTAAAGCTTCCCTGGGGGAAGGATTGGAAGTGTAGGCTCATGTCAGGTCAAGGCCAGCCACTGCTCCAGCCAGAGGACCTTGGTAAAGCTTCTGTCCTTCTGACTGCCCCTCCACTGTAGAAAGAGCTGGAAAACAAGGTGCCCTGACTAACCCCCGACCCTGGCCCATGTGTCTCCCGCCAGATCAAAATCTGGGACATCCCCAAGCAGCTGCTGACAAGGAACCTCACCACCTACAGGAAGGAGCTGGTGGGTCACGCACGCAGAGTGGGCCTGATCGAGTGGCACCCCACGGCCGCCAATATCCTCTTCAGCTCCGGCTATGACTACAAGGTGAGTCTGAGGCTTCCCCCACAAGGTCACTCTGTGGGGGTGGCATCCTCTCCCCCTGTTCCGGAGGCTAAAATTCCAAGTCAAGGTGCTCAGCGGCCTTGCAGAGCCCTGGGGAGGGTCATCCATGCATGGTCCCTGGCCGGCAGCTGCATCTCCCCAGCTCTGCCGCTGTCCTCTCGGGGGCCTTGTCCTTGTGTGTCTTCTTATAAAGACATCCTAATGTTTGTGACCTAAACTGACTACAGCTACAAAGACCTTATTTCCAGATAAAGTCCCATTTGAGGCTCTGGGTGGACCTTTGTTTTGGGGAGCATGATTCATCCCATTGCATTCTGCCCTTAGCACCCCCTGCTCCAGGGACTGTCTGGCAGCAGGCCATGTGCCCTGGTGTTGGGACCTGAATGCTTCTCACCGACAGTGTGACCTGGGAGCATCCTGTGCCTTCGCTGGGCCTCTGTTCCCCGGTCTGTGGGCCGAAGTGGTGGGACCACAGCAGTGGTTTTTCAATTTTTCCCTCCTTGGCCTTACCGAGGCACCTGGGGCCTCTGTGCTGGATGGAAAGGTGGAGTGGGAGCTGTTAGAGGGCACTGGACCTCCACTGCCTTCTGAACAGAAGCGCTCTTTGGTCTGTATAGGGTGTGTGTGCAGGCTAATGTGCATGCCTGTGCAGGTTATTCTGTACACAGCTCCAGGGGGCGCTATTCGCTTCTTAGGCTATCAGCTTACAGTGCCCAGGAGTTGTGCAGTGCACAGCCTGTGCAGCTAAACATGGCAGCCCTGGTTATCCCCGTGAGGTGGGAAATGCTGCCAAATGTTTAAATACACCTCCTCCCCTCCATTTGCTGGTTTCCTGGGGTCCTCCCAGGGTAGATGTTTTGTGGCTCAAAGGCAAATGGTGTTTTCCTCTCACAGCGACAGTCTGGCTCCCGCTTCCCCCTCTGCCCCTGCAGCATCAGCGGCATGTCCATACTCCCTCACCACCGAGCCTGCTGGGCCAGGCTGCCAGCTGCGTTGCCCTCCTGGGGATACTGTGTTTCACTGTGGCCAGCTTGTCACTGCAGAACTGGGGTGGGGGGGCCACTGTCTGCGCTCCGAGCCGGCACTCTGCCTGCAGGTGATGGTCTGGAACCTGGATACAAAGGAGTCTGTCATCATGAGCCCCGTGAGAACCATCACCTGCCACCAAGACGTGATCCTGTCCATGTCTTTCAACACCAATGGCAGCCTGCTGACCACCGCCTGTAAAGACCGGAAGATTCGGATTCTTGATCCCCGGCTTGGGACTGTCCTGCAAGTCAGTGCTGGGCCAGGGTCTGGCATGGGGCTGAGAAGCAGGGGACCAAGTAGGGCCGGGGCAGCTCTGAGAACGGGACAACATGCTGGTGGCTTCTGGGCCAAGCCCACATAGGCAACCACCTCTGCTGCCCTCTGGACCCCACTGGAAAATAAGATGTGCCCGGTCCATTTCTCAGATGGGAAAACTGAGGCCAAAGAGAGGGGAAGAGACTCCCTCCTGTTGAGAGAAGGGTTTGAACCTGGTTCAACTCCAAAGCTGGTCCATGTGCTCTGTCACTGCCCTGGGGATCAGGAGACAGAAACAGCGATATCTGTCCACTAAGTGATGTTGGACAAATACTTTCTGTTCTCTGAACTTCCATCTGCTCATCAGCAGCGGTGACCATTATATGTCCTGTCAGAGGGCTAAATAGGACCACCGGGTGACAGCGGGCTCCCATCCCTGTGCCTCCTCAGAGTGGTGCTCAGAATGCTCTCAGCAGGAGCGTGGAGCAAGACAGCTTGACCCACATCCCAGCTGGGAGAAACGACCCTCAGCATAGATCAGGAGGGCACCGTGTGATTAGGGGGCCAGGCAGGCTTCAAGGAAGTGGTGCCCCAGGTGGGCTCTACAGGAGCCAGGCTGAGAAAGGGAGGCCAAAACCTCCAAACAGCAGTCCAAGTCCCCTTTTGGCATCTGTCCATGCTAACCACAGATGTCCCCCCAGGAAGCCAACTACAAGGGGCACCGGGCCAGCAAGGTGCTGTTCCTGGGGAACCTGAAAAAGCTGCTGTCCACCGGCACATCGCGCTGGAACAACCGGCAGATGGCCCTGTGGGACCAGGTGGGTCCTCACGCACCTCCACCCGCGTCACCCCTCAGCTGGCCGTGACTCCTCTCATTCACTCATGCAATCACTCACTCAGTTCTCACGGTGCACAGCAGAGCCCACTGGGGCCAAGGACCTGGGCATGGAACAGGGAGATGGCAGCAGCCCCTTGGGTGAGCCCAGGGCCTAGTGCTTCCTGTCTTTCCAGGAGGGAGCTGGGGGGCCCCGGGAGAGGCCCTGGTGGAGGGCAAGGGCAGCCCCAGGAGCAGCTAGAGCACCGCCTGGGGAGCAGCCAGAGGTCATCCCCTGTGTGCAGGGGTCGGGGGAGCAGGGCCGGTTTGAAGGAGCCTTCACCAGGCATTTCAGACACTGCACAGATCGCTTCCCTGAACTGAGCCTCCTGCATCTAATAAAACAGGATATCTGTCCACAGGCCAGGCAGGAAGACACGTGCCTATAATCCCAGCACTCAGGAGGCTGAGGCAGGAGGGTGGCAAGTTTCGGGCCAGCCTGGGCTGCATGGACAAATCAAAACCAAAAATAATGGGAAAAAAAATAGAGGTTGAGGGAAGAGCAGAGTCAGATCAGGTGTGTCAAAATGCTGACCAAGTAGATGCAGCAGTTTTAGGGCCTTTAGAATGTCTGCTCTCTGAGATAGTAGCTGACAGGTTGAGCCTCAAGAACCAGGGCCTCTGCCACCCAGCACATAGGCACAAGATCAGACCCCTCTGCCATCCACACACCCCAGGCCCCACGGCGGCAGTTCTGAGCGCTCCTGTCCTGGTCCCCTCCCTGCAGGATGACCTCTCTGTGCCCCTCACCGAGGAGGACCTGGACGGTTCCTCCGGTGTGCTGTTTCCCTTCTACGACTCGGACACCAACATGCTCTACGTGGTGGGAAAGGTCAGCCTGTGTGCTCGGGAGGGAGGTGACAGCCTGGGGCCCTGAGGGTCAGATAGCAGTGGCTGGCCACTCTTCCCAACAGGGGAGCACCCTCCCACACACCCCCAGCTCCTTAGGAAGACTGGGGCCAGGGCTAGGACTGGTCACCACATGCTCGCGCCTCCAGCTCTGGGACCAGGTGGCCTGTCCCAGTAGGCCATCCTGACCTTGGGCAGAGCAGGTCTTCACAGAGTCCGGCTGTCCTGTAGTTGGCATCTCTGGCCTCTATCCACCAATACCAGGACCATACCCTCCCCATCTTCTGGTCATTATGATAACCAGAAGTGTCCCTCAGGGCTAAGATTCTGACCTCTCTGTAGCTCTTGGATGGGAGTGGGATTCGGGCCTGTTTTCCCAAAGCCTCTGCCTTAAAGGGCTGAGGGTGGGTTTTGTATCACAGCTGGGGGCACTGAGAATTCAAATGAGAACCTCCTTGTCCGTGCCTTGGTGATAGGCTCTGAGCTCTCTGGTGTCCCCAGTGTGATGTGGTTTTGCCTTCTGCTCCCTCTGTGAACTGGAGGCCCAAGCACTGTGCATGGCTCCGTGCTGAGGCTCGCCTGCTCTCCTAGGGTGACGGGAACATCCGTTACTATGAGGTGAGCGCTGACAAACCTCACCTGAGCTACCTGACCGAGTTCCGCTCCTACAACCCACAGAAAGGGATCGGTGAGTGAGACTCCTGGGCCACTCAGGAATAGGCCTCTGCAGCTGTCAGAATCCATTTTCTGTTGGTAACAGAGGACCACCAACTGCGTGAGGTATAACAGGTTTTGGCTCATGGTTTTGCAAATGCAAGGATAAGGGGCCGAGTCTGGTGATAGTACTTCCTGCTAACAGAGCCCCAGTGTCGCCCAGGCCCTCACGAGATGAGACAGACAGATCGCATGTAGCAAGAGGGTGTCTCCTCTCCTCACTTCCTCTCACAAAGGCACCAGGACTCAGTTGCATCCTGATGACCTTATCCAATCCTGATCACTCTCCAAGCCCCACCCTCCTAACACCTGGTGGTGGGGATTGAGTTTCAATACCTAAACCCTTGGGGACACCATCAGGCCACAGCAGGTCTGACTTGAGGTGTACAAAGGAGCCAGCCAGAGCCAGGGACGGGCTCCCTGAGGCGGCTTCTTCTAAGGAGTTGAAAGAGGAAGCAGAGAGAGCCCTGCCTGGGAGAGAGGAAGTGTTCCTGGTTTCCTGGTGAGGTCAAGCAGTGACCTAAAAATAAAACCCAGGGAGCAATCCCTTTCTGTTTTCTAATTGTGTTTGCTGATTCAAAAGGGCTCACATCTCTAATCCCAGTTCCTTGAGAGACTGAGGCAGGAGTGTCACAGGTTTGAGGTCTGCCTGGACAATTTAGGGAGACCCCATTTCAAAATGAACAGAAGGGCTGAGGATGCAGCTCACTGGTAGAGCACCCCTGGTTTCAATCCCCAGTGCTATAAAAAAATAAACAAATAAACATAAGAAGAACTACTGAAGGCCGAGGGTATAGCTCAGGGGTAGGTTTTTGCCCAGCACATGTGACGCCCTGGGTTTGATCCCCAGTTCAAGGATTGAAAAAATTAAAAATAAATTTTTTTTTATTTTTTTAAAAACAATAAAGATTCCAATTCAATATCATTTGGAAAGTAAAAGGCCCAAGGGAGATATACCACTGGGGTGTAGCTTAGTGGCAGAGTGCTTGCCTAGCAAGTATAAGGCCTTAAGTACCATTCCCATCGCCAAAAATAAAAGACAGAAAGCAAGAATGTCCCTATTATGAGTATTTGGGTCCCAGGGCTATGGGGATGGAATGAGAGCAAACTGTAAGAATCTAGTTAAAATCACTGAAATGCTTGAAGGTAGAGACAGAGTCCAATGACTAACTCCATTTCCAAGGCACAGGCCCGGTCTGCCTGGGTTCTGGGTTTTTAACTGTTCGTCGAGAGAAGAGGGTGAGGAGAGGTTGGTCCTGGGGAACAGCCTGGCTTTGCCCCACATGCCAGATCCTTGTAGCCCCCGCCCAACCAGGACTTCTTGACACACCCCGCAACACACTCTTGTCTGGCAGGGGTCATGCCAAAGAGAGGTCTCGACGTGTCCTCCTGCGAGATCTTCCGCTTCTACAAGCTGATCACAACCAAAAGCCTCATTGAGCCCGTATCCATGATTGTGCCCCGGCGGGTAAGGTGATGGGGCCATATGGGAGGAGATAAGGACCCTATCTTACAAAAGACAGACTCTGGGGTGTCAGGGTCCCGAGGCACCCAGACCATGCCTTGAGGGCAGCCACAGGGAGGCTGAGGGTCACCCCTTCAGGGGAAGATCCTTCCCAGGCTCATCACCATGGGGCCAGGCATCCCAGGCCTCGTTTACCTCCACTTTGGAGTTGTGTATGACCTTGGACAAGTCCTTTTGCTCTCTGGGCCTGGGTTTCCTCAGTTTGGTGCCCCCTAACTGTCCGCACTCTCCTGCAGTCGGAATCCTACCAAGAGGACATCTACCCACCGACAGCAGGGGCCCAGCCCTCCCTCACGGCTTACGAGTGGCTCAGCGGGATGAACAGAGGTGAGAAAGCCCAAGAACAGCAACTGTGTTGGAAAAGGAAGTCCCAGTGGCCCCAAGCGCTATGGGGGTGGTAGCAGGGGGTGGTGGCCTGTATTTTAATTTCCTGTATCTTCAAAGGACAGCTCTCTGATAGTCAGACCTCAGTGACTGGGTGGTCACATACAGGACTGGGAAGACAGGGCTTGAACCAGGTGGTTCAGAAAGCTCCTCCAGGGTGGCTGCACCAGTCTACACTCCCACCAACAGTGGAGAAAGGTTCCTTTTTTCTCCACATCCCCTCCAGCACTTGTTAGTGGCTGGTTTCTTGATAATTGCTATTCTTTCTGGAGTGAGATGAAGTATCAGCATTGTTTTAATTTGCATGTCTCAAATGACCAGTGATGTTGAACATTTTATATTTATTTGCCATTTCTACTTCTTTATCTAAGAAGGGTCTGTTAATTTCAGATGCCCATTTTTGGATTAGGTCTTTAAATTTGTGGGGTCTGATTTTCTTGAGTCCTTCATATGTTCTAGATATTAGTCCCTTATGTGAGGAACAGCTGGCAAAAATTTTTTCCCACTCAGTGAGCTGTCTCTTTATTCTGTTGATTTCTTTTGCTGTGCAAAAACTTTTTAATAAGATGAGATCTCAGTAGTTTTTGCTTTGTTCTATTTCCCTAAAGGCTGGAGTTTTGTTCATAAAGTCTTTGCCTACACCAGTGTTTTCAAGAGTTCTGCCTATTTTCTTTTTCAGCAGATTTAGTGTTTCTGTTTTAATATTTAGATCTTTGATCCATTTTGATTTTACTTTAGTTCTTGGTGAGAGACACGAATCTAATTTTTGTCTTCAACATGTGGAAAGCCAGTTTTTTATTTATGAAAGAGGCTGTCTATCTTCCAGTAAGGGTGTTTGGCCCCTTTGTCGAAGATAATGTGGTTGAGAGTGTTTAGAATTGTTTCTGCATCTTTTAATCTGTTCCAATGATCCGCAGGTCTGTTTTTTGCTGCAACCATGCTGGTTTTATCACAAGTAGCAAGATTGTAGGAATATTTAAAGTCAGGGATTCTGACACCTCGCGACTTGCCTTTGTTGCCCAGACTTGTTTTTGCTGTTCTAGGTCTCTTCTGGTTCCAAATCAATTTTAGGATTATTTTCTCTAATTCTGTGCTATTGATATTTTGATCAAGATTGCATTAAATCTGTAGAACAATTTTTGGGATATGATCATTTTCACTATGTTTGTTCTTCCTACTTAAGAACAGGGGATATTGTTCCATTTTCTGATACCCTCTTTGATCTCCTTTTTCAGAGTACCATAGTTTTCAGTTTAAAAGATCTTTTATTTCCTTTGTTAGATTGATTTCTAAGTATTTCTCTTTTTTTCTTTTTTGATGCTATTATGAAAGGCATGATTTCCCTAAATTCTCCTTCAGTGAGTTTGTTGTTTGCGTACAGGAATGGTACTGATTTCTTGAGTGTTGACTTTGTATCCAGCTATGTGACTGAATTTGGTTATTAAATATAGAAGTTTGTGTGAAATTTTTGGGGTCTTCTGTGTAGAGTATCATGTTATAATAATGATAATTTAACTTCCTTTCCTATCTTTATCCCTTTTATTTCTTTCTCTCGTCTAATTGCTCTGGCTAATGTTTCCAAACTATATTCAGTATGAGTGGTGATAATGGACATCCTTGTCTTATTCCTGATTTTAGAGTGAAAGCTTTCAGTTTTTTACCATTTAGTATGATGTTGGCTATTGCTTTGTCATAGATGGTTTTTATCAAATTGAGATAAGGACCATCTATTCCAATTTTCTGTAGGGTTTTTAACATAAATGTTTGTTGGACTTTGTCAAATGCTTTTTCTACATCTATTGAGATGATTTTTGTCTTTGGCTCTGTTGATATGGTGGGTTGCATTTATTGATTTGTGTATGTTGAACCATTTCTGCATCTCTGGGATAAATCAGTGTGGAGATCGTTCAAAAAACTAAAGCTAGAGGTTCCATTTGACCAGCCTATTACACTTCTTGGTATCTTCCTCAAAGAATTAAGCACATCCTACCACAGACATGTATGCACACCCGTGTTTATAGCAGCACAGTTTGTAATGGCTAAATCATGGAAACAGCTCCACTGCCCATCAACTGAGGAATGGATAAAGAAGACATGGGTTTTTTACACAATGAATTATTTTTTAGCCATAAAGAAGGATAAATTTGAAACATTTATAGGTGAAAGGTTGAACCTTGAGACAATACTCCTAAGTGAAATAAATCAAACCCACATATGTAGATATCACATTGATTCACTGGTGCAAGAAATCAAAAGTTTAAAAAAAGGACCAGAATTATGAGATAGGAAGAAAATGCTCAATTGGGAAGGGAAACTGGGGAGGGAAGAGGGAGAAAGGAATAAAGGAAAAGGGAAAAAATGAAAAATGAAGGAAAGCCAGAAACAAAACTTTTGTAAATAAGGAGGGGAGAGAGACTGAAGGGAGCACAAAGGAATGAGGGGAAAAGAATTGAGATGAGCTGTATACAGGTACAGTGTCCCAATAATGAAAGTGACCAGTATGCATATTTAAAATGTACAAATAAACTTAATTTTTAAAAAAAGGCTCTTCCAGCTTAAGGGAAGTTGCCCCATGGAACACTTCTCACTCTGGCTTTTCAGGGAAACTGGAAGCCTCAGCCAGACTCCCCTTCCAATCCTCCACTCCTACCTCTGCAATTATTCTTTGGCCCAAGAGACCCTCAGCAGCAACTGCCACCCGGGCTCTTTGGCCCCTTCAGCCTGGCCTGACTGTAACCAGGCCCAGCCCAGTGGAAAGACAGCAGCATATGGTCCCTTGACCCCTGACCCGGAAGCTCTTCTTTTCTCCATTTGAAGGAAGCTCTCATTTCCTTCACCAGGGGCCGAGGGCCCTCCTGATGCATTGAAAGGGCTACTGCTGGTGCCAAGTCCTAGATTTGTTCAACCTTAGGTCCTCTTCACTCTGGGCCTCTGATTCCTCCTCTTCCTGCTGCTCCTGCTTCCTGGGGATGTTGGGATAACTCATGGCATTGGCAAATGGCAGAGTGCAATGAGGGTAGGACCATCCTCACAAGGCAAGGACAGGGCTACCCTTGAGGAACACACAGTGCTGCAGATGGCTCCAGGGCACACAGCACCTCCAGGCTTCACTGGTGACTGCACACATGGTGTTGGTACTTGACTGCCCGGCCCGTGTTTCTGGCTGTCTGCAGGCAGCTGCATCTCCCACCCTTGTTGCATGTTTCTGCATGCCAGCTTCCCCCTGTCCATCTGCTCATGCCACTCAGTCCTCTCACAACCCTTTGCTTCCCTCCAGAGCCAATCCTGGTGTCCCTCCGGCCTGGCTCCCAGCTGCTGAGCCCTCAGCCTCTGCCTCCCCAGCGACCCCTCTCCAATGCTGCAGCCCCAGCTTCACCCCTGCCCTTGGATGCCACACCAAAGCTGGCTGCCGAGGACAGCCAGAAGCCCTGCTCCCTGCTGGAGGAGAAGGCGCCAAGGTGGGCAGTGGAGCACAGGCTGGAGGAGAAGAAATCCTGGCTCACAAACGGCTTCGACATTTTTGAATGCCCCCCACCAAAGACAGAGAATGAGGTAAAGGACAGTGAGGGCCTGCTGGGGCCTGCTGGGGGCAGCTGGGGAGGGAATCAGCACTGTAATTCAGTCAACAAGCGGGCAGTGAGCACCAGTGCTGTGGGCCACAGCAGTGAATATACACACAGACAGAAGGGTTTGACCTGGTGAGCCTTAAAGTCCCTTCCAGTGCTGATGTTGTGAGGTTTTCTGGGCTTTCAGAGTGAACATCCGTTAAGCACCTTACCCTATGCCAAGCCCTGGGTAGACATTTTTGATATCGCATGTGATGGATTCCCATGGGCCACAGCCCTGGAAATCAGTGTGGCAGAGCTGAAAATGGAAGGGCAGGCATCTGACAGAGGGACTGTGATCTTCTGTACCCAGCAGGGGTACCCCTCCGCCCTGGGGGGTCGCATGTTGCTCCTTGTGTGAAGTGGAGGTGACACAGGGGTGTCTCAGGCATTCAGAGACTAAGGAAAGCCCTCCTGGGGCACCCAGCCTCTTGCAGCTGTCTCCACAGAAGCAACGATTATGACAGTGAGGTTTTCTGACCCCCCACCTAGAGCAGTGGTGGCAAGTCTCCAGCACATGTGCTGCAGCTGGCTGTTTGTTACCACTGAAAACTCTTAAGAGTTCACCATCACTGTCCTAGAGGAGAAAACTGAAGGCCAGAGGGGGCAGGGAACTTACTACCCACAATCACATCATTTGGTGGTGGGAAAAACGCCAGTTTCCAGGCTTTAGTGTCCTTTCTTCCACATCCCTCAGGAACTGAAGAGACAAATATGTCTAAAACTTTCAAACCTTTTCTGAATTTCCCTTACTGGGTGAAGGAGAGATTTTTGAATAGAGATCTGTGCACTGATGGCCCCCTTGTTAATTTAATCACCTCTGCCTTTGTAAGTCAACAAGAGGTAGCGTTGTGGCCATCTACTGGTGCCCTGACCCTGTGCCCCTGGCCACCCAAGTGATCTTGCCCTCTTACTTCTGCCTTCCCAGCTGCTGCAGATGTTCTATCGGCAACAGGAGGAGATCCGAAGGCTCCGGGAGCTGCTGACCCAGCGAGAGGTCGAGGCCAAGCAGCTGGAACTGGAGATCAAAAACTTACAGATGAACTCTGGGCAGCTCTGAGCGAGGCCTCTGCCATCCCCGCCCTCAGGGACACCACTGGCTTTGTGGGGAGGTCCAAACCCAAGCCTCAAACTTCCCCCGAAACAACCACTATTTCTATATTTTTTATCAGAAAACGAAACTGTCAGTCACTGAAAGAGATTCCAGTGGGACGTGGTGCCGTTTTCTATTTGCCTTCTTGCGACAACAGTTTCTGCACTGACTGTTTTTAGATGCTGCCCTGCCTTCTGTTGAATCCTGTCTCTAAAGCTCCACCATGAGCTATAACTTCTCAAGAGGGCGAAAGAACATTTGTACAAAGTTTGAGCTGGAAGGACCTGGGAGGTCAGCTGCCTGTGACATGCAGACCGTTCCCTACAGAATGGGAGAACGCCACCCGCAGGAGCCCGTTCCCACAGACGGCTCCTTCTGTCTGTTTCATATGTGTGCCTGCTGATGGAACACAGAATTCTGCCACTTTCATGAATCTTTAGAGGTCTGAACTCTGACTCAGCTCCCTCATATTACAGGTGGGGAAACTGAGGCCCGTGGAAAGGCAACTGAGGCTTGTCTCATGGCAGGGCAGGACTGAGATCCTGGACTCCTGGGCTTTGTGTTGCTTCTGCCTGATGCAGTTCTCGGCCCTCAAAGCAGGAGTCCCCTGGTTCTGGTCTCTGCTCTGCTAGGACTTCTCTCTTGGGTCTCAGCCCCTCCATCTGAGCAGGAGGGCCCCTGGAAGGAGCTGCCCCCCACAGGTCTACCCTCAGGGACCTGCCCTCCATCCCACATGTGGGATATTGACCTTAGAAACTACACACTGGCAAAGAGGCTGCGGGGGGTTGACCTGGAGGAATAAGTTAAGGTTCACCCCAATTCTGCAGCATAGACTGGGAGTCAAAACCATCCTTCCCAGCCAGAGTCAGCCAGATGGGGGAAGACACTGGCTCCTACCTGGAGACGCAGACCTCGGAGCTGAATCTGTGGACTGTGGTCCACATAGCCTGCCACACCAGGAAGATACGGGTGGACTTCAGCTCAGGTTAACAAAAGAGGGCCCAGAAGGTCTGGGTCCTGGCAGAGCCCTGTGGCCAGCGGTGAGGGCTTCTGGAGAGGCCGCCGGTGAGGGCTTCTGGAGAGGCCGCCGGTGAGGGCTTCTGGAGAGGGATGAGCAGGCGAGGGGAGGAAGTAGCCCCAGATGTTTCTGAGGTTCCCTTCTGGCCTGGCGGTTTTCCCTGCCCCTTCTTTCTTGCTTCTATTTTGTTTTGTTTTTATGGTACTGGTTATCATTCCCAAGACCTTCAAACTGAACTACATCCCCGGCCCTTTTTAATTGTTTTAATTTGAGATAGGGTCTCACTAAGTCACTTAGCTGCCCAAGCTGAGCTTAACTTGTGATCCCTCCACCTCAGCCACCCAGGCAGCCGGACATACAGGTGTGAGCCACCACGCCTGGCTGCATCCCTCCTTTTTAAAATCTCTACCCTAAACCCTACTCTAAGGCGCTTTCTTTCTCATGGTCAGTTCAGCAGCCTAGCCAGAGACTAAGAATGGTAAGAAGTGAAATCTGCCTCTCCTTACTCAGGATGGGCAGACAAGAAGTTTCCCCATCCCAGGGGTGGCTGGGGCCCAGATGGGACTGTAGAAGACAGAGCCTAAGAGGTTTCACTTCATGCTGTACAGTGGAATCCCCCTGAGAACCTTCGGGAACTAGAATTGCCCAGGCCCCATTCTGCATCCACCAAAGCTGAGTGTCTAGACCTGGGCCTCTGATTTCATAGCTGGTTCTGTAAAACAGTGAGGACAGAGACCCCTGGACCAATCCCTAGGCCCTATCTGCAGTAAAGATGAAGACAGCAGTGAACCCCAGACAGGAGCTGGGACTCAAGTATGGTACCCAAACTTGTTGTCGTGCCCCCAGGACTTGGCTGACGCCTCTTGCCTGTCTGCAAACACCAAAGGCCCATGATCTTTGTCTTGTTCTCCATTTCCCCAAACCACCAGCCAAGCTTGCCTTACTTTGCTTAGGAGCAAAAGGCCAAGTCCCAGGCACTGTCGGGGGAGCATGGCTCCCCTGGCTGGTGTTACCTCTCCTGCCCTTCTGTGGCCAGCACTTCACAGTTTACAAAACCCTCCCACCTCCACTGACTGGCGCATACTGCTCCAGTGTTCACAAGGGAAGACCTAGCCTCGGAGAAGTGAAGCAGCCTCATGCCCGGGCCCCTGGCTGCCCAGCTGGGAGGACCGGGTGGGAGGGGCGTTTGAGTCTGGAGACTTCCAGGACCTCCAAAAGTTGCCACGGGGGCAGCTGGACCTCACACTTGGAAACAGGACACAGAGGGCTTCGAACAAACTTGTTTTTTGTCTTTTTTTTTAACACCTAGATAGAGTAAATTATTTAAATTATTTCACAGCAAGGGAGAGGGATAGATAATTTTTATCGAATATTTTTTAAGCTTTTTTTTTTTAAACTACATTTTTGTTTGTGTTCTTGAGCTGATGGAATGGACTGTGCCCAGGCAGTAAGCAGTGTCTGCAGCGCATCTGCTTACTGCACCCCCCTCCCCGGGAGCCCCCTTTCTGTTGACTCAGGAACTGCCCCTTGGAGATGAGCTTCATCGGGTCCACAGTGTGCTACAGTGACCGCCCTTCCTGAGAGGAGAGCTGAGACGTGTCACAGAGGGATACAAGAAGCCAGGAATGGAGTGAAGCTTGTCACATGAAACTGTGCCTGAAACGGTTCGAGTGATTGTTTTAATGAGTCTGAAAATCCTTGTATCTTTGTTAAAAAAAAAAAAAAGAAAGAAAAGAAAATGAAAATAGATACGGAATTGTGCAATGAATGCAAAGAATGTAACGAAACAATAAACATCTGGCTCACATTTTAATAAATGAAACTTTGCTTTTCTTGATTTGTTCCACAAATACCAATTGGAAACCACCTACCGTTTGGGCCAGAGAAACAGGGCAGACAAGATCCTAACCACCCACCACCACCACCTGCGGTCCCAGAGCCGGGCAGGCCAGGCTGCTCTGGGAGGAGGTGACAGCCTGGTCAAACCCCAAAACAGGTCAGTGGAAGAAGGCAGGCCAAGGGCACTTGGGGAGCATAAGAGTGTTCAGGGGGAGAAAGCTGCTTGCTTCCCTCAGTCTGGAAAGGAGCAGAGTGCAGGGCGGAGGCTGGTGAAGAGGCTAAGCCCTTGTAAGTAAGTTCTAGCCGCTGGAGTTTCCGGGGGACTGATCCCTTACACTGTGGGGGTGGGCCCTCGAGGATAAGGCAAAGAGGGGTGTTGCCAAGCTGTGCTGCCCTCCGGGAAGGGAGCCCCGACCAGGTCCCATCCGCAGCAGTTTTCTGAGTGTTACTGGACTAGTGTCGCTGAGGGTCACCTGCCACTTAGCCCGTGAGGAGTGAGAGCCCGCTCTGCGGTGCCCACCTTCACTCCGGCGGGGCAGGCGCGCGCAGCAGCCGCTCGCTGGGGAGCGCGCAGTCGCGGGGCGGACCCTGCAGGCCAGGCCGGCGCCCCGCTCCGCCCCGGGCCGGGTTTCGATTCCGAGGAGCCCCGCCCACGCGTGCTGCGGCACCCGGGAGCGGTTGGCGCGAATGGCTGGCGCGGTTTCCACGAGCGGGACCCCCGGGGGTCCCCGCCCCGCCGGGGCTGAGGAGGCGCGCAGCTGGCGCTGCTCGGAGCACAGCGACCGCCCGGTTGAGCTCTTCTGTCGCCGCTGCAGACGCTGCGTGTGCGCGCTCTGCCCTGTGCTGGGCGCGCACCGCGGCCACCCGGTGGCCCTGGCGTGGGAGGAGGCGGCGCGCGTGCAGGTGGGGACCGCGCAGGCTGCAGGGCGCAGAGCTGGGGGCGACCCAGGAGCAGGGGCAGGGTGTGCCTCGGTCCAGCCACTGTTAGGACCTAGAAAGCCGAAGGTGGTCAGCGGTCATCTAGTCGGTAGACCTACAAAGGGGAGACTGTGGCCCAAGGAAGGAAGAGGGGAGCCAAAACCATCAGATAATCTGCAAAAGAGGTGTGTTTGGGAGCGAGACCTGGGAGCCAGGCAAGTACCTAGATGTCCTTGATGTCACCCAGCATGGCAAGTCCACAGAATGCGGTGGGCTGGAAATCTCTGGGTTCCCAGGAGAGCCCCCATATTCCCTCTTAGAAAACAGCCCAGAGTGGCTCCAAAAAACCGACACTTGTGGAGTTCATGCAAATTCCTGACCTGAGGACTGTCCCTTTTGGCTTGGGAGCAGCCTCAGCAGGCCTACTTCCTCCCTGGGCCAACTGCTCCTGCCTCGGTAGAGCGGCACTCTTTACAGAGCTTGAAAGCCCCGGGCCAGCTGTTGTTAGTACTGCAGCCACTTTATGGATAACAAAAGCAAGGCTCTGGAACTAGGGGCAGGCCTTGAACCCAGGGCCCTGCGAGCAGGAATGCTTCTTCCCCCAAAGCTGGTTCTGATCTTGAAACCCTTGGCCCATCTAAACCCCGACTGATGGTGAACAGAGGCCAGGTTCTCTGTGTTCTGCCTCCAGTGCTGTGGCTCTGATCTGATCTAACCCCTCCTCTCTGACTTTTGTTTTGTTTTGTTTTTGAGACAGTCTGCCTAGGTATTTCAGACTGGTCTTGAACTCATGTAGCCCCAGGCTGGGAATCCTCTTGCCTCAGTCTTAAGTGGTAGGATTGCAGGCAAATACCACCACACTCAGCTCTCTGGCTTTTTTGTTTGTTTCTTTTTTGTTGTTTTTTGTTTTGAGACAGTTTCACTGTATGGTTCAGGCAGGCCTTGAACTCACTTTGTAGCACAGGTTGGCCTGAAACTTGTGGTGATCCTCCTACCTCAGTCTCCCGAGTGCTGGGATTACAGGCCTGCGCCACTGTGCCCAGCAACTGTCTGGCTTCTTGAAGGCTGGGCGAGGAAGGCCCTCCTGTCTCTGCAGACACTGACTCTACCACTTCCAGGTAGCTCTGCCTCATGATGACCTTTTCTCTTCAGGAAAGCAACCTTGGAACACCAAGGAGAATTGGGCCTGTGGGGGAACAGCCTGGCTGGCGGAGTCCTGGGTGCAATACCTGACCCTTACTCCAAGAGCCTTCCTCTCAGAGTCTATAAAATAGCTGTGATAATAGCCGGCTGGTGGTGGCACAGGCCTGTAATCGCAGCACTCTGAGGCAGGAGGATGGCCATGAGTTTGAGGCCTGCCTGGGCTGTATAGTGAGTTCAAGGCCAACATGGACTATACATTGAGACTCTGTCTCAAAACACAAAACTAACAAAAAGCTAGTAATAATGATAGCTCCTCAAAACTATTGTTAGCGTTAACAAGGCTGCTTTCCAAAGACATGGCTGGAAGGTCTCCCTCGGTTCTCACTTGCCTATCTTGGCCGCCCCATACCTGTGAGTACCCACCTTCGTTTCCACACACACTCATTCACTCACCTACCCATTTATCCATTCTGTGTCATTCATCAATATGTTTGGCCTGTGTCTTGTGCTGTGAGTCAAGTCATAAGTCACACCCTCCCCTAAATTTGGAGGAGTTGCCTGGCTGGAGGTGGGCAGGGGACACAGTGACAATACAGTGTGATAAGTACGGTCACTGAGAAGCCAAGGCAGTGTTGAGTGACAGAGGGAAGATGTGGAAACGAGGGGCAGGAGGCCTGAAGCCTGGGAAGACTTCGTGGGTCAGGTGCCTTGGAAATGCCCTTGAAGAGTGAGTAGGGCTTTATCTAGTCCAAAGACAGACAAGGCACTGTGGCTGGAGGGCATGGACAGATACCTGGAGCCTGAAGTCTATTGTGGAGCCATGATGGACTGGAGCTGGCTTAGAAATCGCGGTGGCCGGGCTGTGCTCCTGGGAGCTGAGACCAAGGCTCACACTTGGGCTGAGGTTGTGCCCCTGCCCCGGCACCCCCCCGCCTAGGTTAGAACTGCACACAATAGCAAGATGCCTAGTGAGTGTTCAAGTGGTGCAAGTGCGTGAACTGAGCAGATACAGACTGCCACGCACGCTGGGCACATTCAGCAGTCTCTACAGCTGCCCTGTTTACAGCAGAGGAAACAGGTTTGCAGAGGAAATGGAGGTTTCATGAAGGGCTATGACTCAGACCTAGGTCTCTTCTCACTCAGCTTGTGCTGGGAACAGCTCGCCTGGGGTTCCCTGCGCTTTGAAATGGGCAGCCCCTATAATCCCATTTGATTCTGAAAACACTAGGTTTCTCAGAGGCCGGGCTGAGGCCAGCTGTGAGGAAGGCTGAGGTGGAAATGGTCCCACTGAGGGAGAGGGAGGTCTGAGCAGGCCTTTGAAAAGCACGGCAGAGGCCTAGGAAGGTGGGAGGGATGCGTGAAGACTAGAGGAGTAACCAGTGCGGGCCTCTGAGGCTCAGCTCGGATGAAGGCTACTGACCCAGAGGTCAATGCTCACATTTTTCCTAACTTCTCTTGTCTAGAAACTCATCCAAGAATGTCTCGAGCATTTGACGATCAAGAAGCAACAGCACATTGGCAACGTAACCCACATAGAAGGTGCTGCTGAGAAGCTCAAGGCAAGCGGCGTTTCCTCCCTGCTGCAGGGCAGACGTCTACATTCCCATCCTCAAAACAGTGCCTGTTTTTGGGGTGACGGGGCCTGGGGCTTCTGTAATTCAGGGGCCCTCTTTGAGAAAAAGTGCACAAAATTGCACATTTCGGGTCAAGGTCATGAAGAGAGTATGTAAACGAGGGACCCAAAGCTCCTGTTCCCTTAGCCTTGTGGAGATTCGGTCTTTGCCCAGCACCCCAGCCCCGTGCTACTGCCTCAAAAAGTGAGGAAGAAAAACAGCCTTTGCTCCCGCCACCGTGTCCCCACCAAGACTGCATTGCCTCAGCCTTGGAGGAACCAGCCCCAAGCAGCCATAAACAAAGCAAAATACAGCTTTGTGGCACACAAACAGTTCCGAAGATTTCCCAGCCAGGAAGGAAATTAAATAGGGTATAAATTAATTAATAAGTATTTTCTTCAGGCTTCAGCTTTAATGTTTAAATGGATTCTTTTGGGAGTTTGACTGGAAGTGAGAGCTCCCATTTTTGCGAGTTGCCATTTTGAGGAAGACGCTGCGTCTTCCAGAGACTTCTGTGGAGACTCAAGCTGCACCCCTTTCCCTCTTGGCCCTAGCTGCTGCTTCCTCACAGTGAGGACTGGCTTGGGTCTGCCCAAAGGTCTGCCCCACTGAACCTATGACTGAGCCATACAAGGAAGGGAAGAAGAGACTATGGCCATGGGCCATGGTCTCCCTGAGACCAACCTGAGGTGGGGAGGCCATTGTGTGCTGGGGCTCAGGCCAGGCCGTGGAACTGACTGCATCCCTTTTCTGTGAGGGAGCCTCATGCCCTGATGTGCCGGGGACCTTGGTTCACACCTACCCTACAATTTAATTAATTAGCCCCAATTTAATTATTAACAATGTCTCTCCAGTTGTCAAGAGTAGGACTCTGAGCTTAGGAAGGTAAATCAGTTGAAAGGACCCAGGAAGTCAAAGCTGGCAGGTTCAAAAGTGACTCCTCCAAGGCTGTTCAGGTGTACAAAACCACTGTGTACAAATGTCTGACCAGATATGGTTGGGGGACATCCCAGGGGAAGAGTTAGGACCAGTACAGAGGGCCTAAGGGAAGGCCTGGGCAGGTTTCAGAAGCTTTTTTGACTTTTTTACCTTGAAGTTATTATAGATTCACAGAAAACTGCAAAGATACAATAGAGAAGCTTTGAGTACCTTCACCTTATTTCCCTCAAGAGTAACTATATGTAATAACTATATATAATATAATGTTAAAACAAGAAAATTGACAGGATTTTTGTTAGAATTATTTAACCATTGGTTTTTACATCTTACATTTATTTCTATAGTTTTACATTTAGTAGTTTTCATTTTACCTGGGTGTGGTGGTCCATGCTTGTAATTCTTGCTACTCAGAAGACTGAGGCAGGAGGATCAGAAGTTTTGAGGCCAACCAGAGCAATTTAGCAAGAGCCTATTTCAAAATATAGTAAAAAAGACTGAGAGTATAATTCAGTGATAGAGCACTTGCCTAGCCTGCATAGAGCTTTGGGTTCCATTCTGAATACTACCAAAAAAATTAATTAATTGATATATATTATTTTTACCAGCTATATAGTTGTGTGAGGCTCTTCTGAGTTCTTTATTCTGTGTCATCTCTCTACCAATATTATATAATAATTACTATAGATGATAATGGGCCTTAGAAATAACTGATGCCTCCATTTTTTTTAAATAATACTAAGGATTTAACTCAGGGTCTTTGCATTGAGCTACATCCTCAAGCCTTGTCTTAAGGCAGGGTCTTACTGAGTTGTTCAAATAGGTGGAATTCATGAGCCTCCTGCCGTACCTTCCCAGAGTCTTGAGGGTTCAGGTCTGTGCCACCATATCTGGCTTTTCCCAAAACTATTTTAGCTTTTCTAGTTTCTTTGCCCTTCTATTTAAATTTTAGGATAATCTTGTGTGTATCTATAAGAAAAAGATTTGGTTGGGATTTTGATAGGAAGTGGGTTAAATTTGTGTGTCAGTTTTGGGGAGAGTTCCCATCCTCACGGTATTGAGTCTTCCATCTGTGAACATGGTATATCCCTCTTTATTTACAACTTTGCTGTCTTTCATTGATATTTGTAGTTGTCATCATATAAGTCTTGTACATGTTTTGTTAGATTACACCCAAGTATTCCTCATAAGGTAAAAGAAAATTGGGGGAAAAAATAAAAGAAAATTGGAACTAGTGGTCAGAATTTTATTGTTTATTGTTTGTTTGTTTTTTGAGATAGGATCTTGCTGTGTAGTGCAGGCTGGCTTTGTGTTCACTAGGTAGCCCATGCTGGCCTTGAATTCACAGTGATCCTCCTGCCTCAGCCTCAGCCTCCTGAGTGCTAGAATTGCAGATGTGCACTACCAGCAGTGGTCAGAAGTATTTATATAAAAATTTGGGTTTAGAAAGGTAAGATGTTACCACCGTTCACCTGCATTCTCTGGCCTCAGCCTCTCAGGTGCTGGGATTACAGGAATGTACCACAGATCCAGCCCAGATCTGTTTTTATATTAATTTTGTATTATATACAAAATTGTATTTTATATTAATTAATTCAGGCTTGAAGTTTGTGTAATGAGGTGCCTGTTTGTTTGTTTGTGTGTTTTGCTGATGATTTTCTTTTCACCTAAATGACCCTAGTTGGGTAACCAGATTCCTTCCCCTTTCCTTGGGCCAGTGGGTAGAATTTTTCTGGTCCTTAGCTCACAGATGGAGCAGTTCTTTATGACTGTGGCTTCGTGTAAGTGACCCCCTTCCCTTTCCCAGCTAGAATGGGTCCAAGTGCCCTGAACTCCCCCAAAGTGGCCAGTCATGCTGGTGTGTGTCTCTTACCTACACACGGCTCCAACTCCACCTTCGCCAGGATCACCTGACTTCAGCCTCAGTTCCTGTCCCACGGCACCAAGTTGCCTGATCCAGGCCCCAACTTGGGATCCTTTTGCCTCAGCCTCTCAGATGACAAGCATGCACTACCATGCCTGTCTGTGTCATTAGCATTTCCATGTCAGCTCCTTCTCTCTTTTTTTCCCCCAAGGTACTGAGGATTGAACCTAGGGCTTTTTACATTCATGGCAAGCACTCTACCACTGAGCTACCTCTAGTCCTCTTTCTCTTTTCTTGGGCAAAAGTACATTGTGTTAGTTGCTTTCTCTTGTTGCTGAGACAAAATACCTGACATCCAAAATGAAATAAGGAAAGGTTTATTTAGCCCACAGTTTATGGAAGTTTCAGTCCATAATCAGCTGGGTCCAAGGCAGGCTGACATAGCACAGGGACAAGGCAGCAGAAGACAGCAAAAGCAGCAGGAGCAAAACGGGGAGAGCAAGACTGTTCTCCTCCCTTACATTGTAAGCTGGCTCCCACCCCCCAGGGCAGGTATAGCAGTCACACTACCTCTGTGCCCTCCTCTTGCACAGGATGAATGTTTACAATGTCCTGACCCAGTCTTGAGTCGCTAAAACTTTTAAACTTCTCAAATTGATGCAGTATATCAACCGTAACATACATGTCATTATGTATATGTTGCTTGGTTGCTTAAAATTTTTTTCTGTTATCAAAATATTATTTGACAGGCCAGCCATATAGCTCAGCAGCACAGCACCTGCCTGGCAAGCACAAAGTCCTGAGTTTTGGCCTTGAACTGTGGGGCTCAAGCAGAACTCTTGCCTGGGCCTCGTGATCAGCTGGGACTGAGGGTGCGCACCACGATGCCCTGCCTAGGAACTCCATATACTGAGGGCCTTTCCGCGCTAACAGCTTGTGCACACTCTGAGTCTGTGCCTGTGCCTTGATGCAACAGACAGTACCACTTTGGGTGGGGGGTACTGGGGAGCAAACTCATGACCCCGAGCTTACCAGATAATCGCTTGTACCCCTGCCAGTAACAATTTGTTGTCACCTTATTTCATTTCCTGCAGGACCCACCCGTGGAAGTGCCACATTAACAGCAGGCACAGATCTGGGCCACCTTGCTGGACTTGCCCTTCTGTTCCGTGCTTTCTTACAGAGTCTGTTCTCAAGGAAAGGCCATGTGCATGGGAATAAAGCCATAAAACAGCTTCATAAACAGATAATGAAGTCCCTACATGGTCCAAAGTCTCTTATGCAGAAGCCAGTGAACTGGCCTACCAACCACACCTTTTCAGAGGTCAGATGGGCCTTTCCAGATGGACTTGGTCCTTATCTCTGACCAACACCCATTGAACGATTCCCTTTCACGTCCTTGTTAGCAGGCTGTCTGCTTCCTCACAAGGCTTCTTAGGGACCAGCTTGCACAGGTGCAAGGAAATCCCGGCTCTCGCCTGCAGCCTGGACGTGGTGCTTAGACTGAGGGTAGATGACTATAGCAGAAGAACTGTGTCCTTTCTAAATATATTCGGCAGTGGTCTTTCGATATTTTTATAAATGAAGAAAGAAGGGATATGTTTGCATATTCGCATGTGTATGATCATGTTATTTGTATCTATTATTGGTTGCTGTCTGTTGAATCGAAGCGTGGTTAGGGATGTAGAACGAGTCCAGCTGCAGAGCTGAAAGGCCCTTTCCTCTACAAGGGTGTCTGGGCTGGATATGGGCGGGGGCACCTGTCGTCCCAGGTCCTCTGCAACTTGCTGCTTTTCACAGGTACCTTGAAGAGTTTTCCATGCCAGCACATGGTAGATGTTAAACAGAAAATTAAGTATTTTTAGCCCTTTTTAAGTGTTTGCTCAGAGGCATTAATTATATTCACAGTGGTGTACAGTCGTCATCTTTATCTATTTCTAGAACTTTTTCATTACCCCAAAGAGAGACTCTGAAACTACTGGGTTCTCCTACCCCAATCCCCTTCCCCCAGCTGCTGGTCACCTCTACTCCTCTCTCTGTCTCCATGAATTTGCCTGTCCTAGGTATTTCGTAAGTGCCACCATGCGTTATTTCTCCTCCTGGGTTTAGCTCATTTCCCTTAGGCTGGCTGGTGTCTTCAGGGTTCACCCATGTTGTAGCGTGTGTCAGAATCCTGCATGTTTTTCCTTATGGATTATTTCACTGTCCTCAGGTGTGGTGATAACGCCTGTAATCCCAGCATTTAGGAGGCTGAGGATTGCCACAAATTCAAGGCCAGGCTGGACTACATAGTGAGTTCACAGCCAGCCTGAATTACAGAGTGAGACCCTGTCTGTCTCAAAACAAAATTTTTTTTCACTGTATGAATGTAGCATAATTTATATACCTAATATATACACGTGTCCCATATTGAAAAATATGCCCAACTTTCCTCTGTTCTATATGTATAAGTGCTACAGTGACAACCTTGGTACATGAATCTTGATGCATATGTGAATGTTTTTTCTAAGACCAGTTCCTATATGAGGAAATAACCTCTTTATAAAAGTAATAATCTTCCCAGTTAGGGATAATATTTTTGTTCTTCTTTTTTTTGGTACCGGGGATTGAACTCATGACCTCATACTTGCCAGGCAGGTGCTTGTGCTGCTGAGCTACATCCCCAGCCCCAGGAGTATTGTTTTTACTTTCCATGTAGTCAGGGCTTTTTTGTGTGTTTTTTCAGTACAATTTTATACTTTCATTATCTAGGTCTTTCATGTTTTGTTAGATTTAGTTGTGGATATTTTACTGTTTCTTTATTTTAAGAAGAATATGTTTGTCTGCATTTCCCAGTGATGGGCGGTGCTCAGAAAAGCTCTGGTTTTTACAAGTTGATCTTGTGCCTGACTGACCGCCCTGTGGAACTTGCTTTATAGATGTTAAACTCTTTTTCATATTGATTATCTTGTGTTTCCTTGTGGCAAACTCAACCTCTGCAATTGGTTTTCTTTTTAGGATCATGCAGAGTCAAGTAAAGCCTGGCTAAAGGAAAAATTCACCGTACTCAGATTGCTACTTGATGAAGAGGAAGTGTTGGCCAAAAAATTCATTGATAAAAACATGCAACTTGCCCTGCAGGCATACAGGGAGCAAGTTGAGTCTTGCAAGAGGCAAGTGAACATCATAGATGATTTCGCCAGCAGGGTCTGGGATATTGGCCAGGAGCCCAACCCTATCCAGCTACTGCAGGTAATGCTGGGGTTTCTGCCCGTACTGATGCCACCTGCCACCACACCCCATGCGGTTGCTGTGGCACTGAACACAGTGTTTACACAACAAGTAAATGCACAGATCTTTGCTTTATCAGCAGGTAGACTTTCTCTCCCGCACACAAGTAGCCAGAGAGCCAGGTGTGGTGACATACACCTGTAATCCCAGCACTCTACAGGCTGAGGCTAGAGCATCACCAGGGTGAGTTCAAGGTCACCCTGGACTACGTAGTGAGTTCACAGCCAGCCTGAACTACATAGCAAGATCCTGTTTAAAAAAAATAAACAAGTGACCAGAGAATACACATTGTTAGGAAAGTAATATACATCTTGAGCTAATTAAATAACAGCCACCAATTTCAAAGAATACTGTGCTGAAAGCATTTTAAGTATCTTAGCTCTGATATTCATTAGAACTCTGCACAATGGATATTCTCATCCAACTTTATGCATGAGAACTTAGGGTTTGGGTTCCAGGTTCACGTAGCTGGAAAGTGGCAGAGCTGAGATCAGAACCTGGGTTTGTCTTTAAACCCACCAGGCACCTTGCCTGACTCTCTGCTTATGGAGTCTTAATCAAGAGGCACACAGCCTTCTGAAGAGTCTCACGTCATAAGACAGTTTCCAGGCTTTGACATCTCCTTTTTATTCTCTGCACCAAAGCTCCTGATTTTAATCACTCATCATCCCTTCCATTTGTTCATTCACGTAGTCATCAAATATGCACTTAGTCAGGCATCTGCTGGCAATGAGAAACGCATCGTGAGACATGCTTAGAGTTTTTCACAGTAGAGCTCAAGCAAGCTAGCAGAAGTATATGCAATTTATATCTAAATCTCTATAGGGAAAGGGGTTCAGGAAGATTTCTAAGAGGCAGTGTGGAGCTGGCTAAGGGAAGATGAGTAGCTACATACAGAGGGGTCACAACAGAGGGGATGTCCCAGGCAGGAAGAAACTGTGGACACGGGAGCGCTTGGCAGGCTGGAGGACTCCTTGGGATCAGCTTGCCTGGAGGAAGATCGGGTGAGGTCAGGTCAGTTCGTGCAGAGCCATGTGCACCAACCATGGGTTTAGACTTTATCCTGCGGGGCGGTGGGGTCCATGGGGCTATGCTGAAGGCTGGAATGGAAGCGCTGACTCTTGGAGACCCTTCACACTGTGCCAGTTACTGGAGGTCCCAGTCTCCTGCCCGGGTTACGATGCATGGCAGGAAAGGAAAGAAAGAGCAAGAGACAGAGCAGAGGGGTGTGTAGCAAAGATCTGGGACCATCCGTTGCTCTGTAGAAACAAAAGGCCCCAAATCTCTGTCTAACCACCATTTTATTAGCCAGTGCAGGGGAGGGGGTACAGTGCTTCCCCCGAACAGCATAGAAACAGTGGTTAAGTGGGCAAATTTAACATCTTAAAGGAGACAGCCAAGATCCATCCCACACCTGGGTGCTAATCTCGTTGACCAACAGGAAGCAGGATTTCTAGGGTTTCTGCATTCCAAAACCTGCCATGAGGCAGGCTGGGCACCGAGAGTCTAGGACAGATACTATGTCAGTTTACAATTCCTGGTCCTCAGCAAGTGACATAGTCAGGTTACTGCTGAAGAAAGGTCATATTGGTGATAAGACAAGGGTTGCTCTGGGGAGACCAGGACTGGAAGCTGGACAGGGGGCTGGACTAGGGAGACTGCATGGTCCAAGAGAGAGATGGCCGTGGCCTGGACCTAGGTGGAGGTGGCAGGGGAGGTGGAAACAGGAAGGTTCAGACATACAGTGGGAATGGAGATGGGAGCTGGGGAATGAGAGGGCAAGATCCAAGATGGTGCCTGAGTTTCTTGTTAGAGTTCTTTGGTGCAATAGATAAGTGAAAGTACAAAAATGAAAAGAACAGGTTTATTGATGTGGAAAGGAACATAAAACCCATGGCAGCTGGGCTGTCTCCTCTGACCAGATACAGAGAGGCAGAGGCTTATATGACCTCTGATCAGAAGTGGCGCATGGAGTGGGTATTGATAATGTGTGAGGAACTGACTGGAATTTTCTGTGTGTGAAAACAGGAAGGGGAGTTGCAATTAGGGCTGAAGAAGGAGGAAATGGTAAGCGTTCCCACTTTGGCCTTTTACCACATTAGACCACCACCATGTTAGACCACCGCCATAACTGTACAGTAATTTATAGTGGGGCAAGAACCTTTCGTTTCTGGTTTGCATGATGGGATCTGTTACCTGCATCAGCCAAAGGCAAGAAGCAGATGTGCTCGATTTCACTCACTCATTTATTCCATCATACCTGTTCCGAGAATCTACCGATACAGGACCCACTGAAAACCCACCCTGCTAGATATCTGAAATGTCAAGTTCATGTTCTGTAAAATTGAGGAATGAATTCTAGGAACAATGGAGGTTAAGAGTAGGAAGAATTTATTGAGGGATAGAACAGGGCCTGGAAAATGGATTGCTTGGCCAACCCCACTTCTCAAAGAGTGTTTTATTGAGCAAAGCCATGATATGAGATGGGTTCAAGGTAGGACAGAACTGTAACCAATCAATAAGATTACAAGTATGGTCACTGAGGTATTATTGATCCAATTGAAGATTGTAGGACGAGTGTGAGGTGGGACAAAAGTATGTTCAACCAATAGGATTACAGCAAGTATAGTTGCTTGGGTAATATTGGTTAAATGGGGATGAAATTGGGAAGCCAGTCACATAGCAAGCCATGGGATGGATCAGGACTTTCCTGGAACAGATGGGTTAAGCAGGTTTGGTTCTCTACCCTAAGGTGATAGATGCCTGCTTAGAATATCAATCACTGCTCTTTATCCTCAGGGGAAGTATGTGGCTAAGTAATTACTTTTTTTTGAAGCCTGGACCTCAGTGAATGCATCTCCAGCCATAGTTGTCTTCTGCACTGATCTCAAGGACTCAGTCCTGTCTGACTGCCTATAATATTTCTACCTAACTTAGCTGTCTGTAATACTACTGTGCGTCAGACCCCCAGCCAGATGCTGAAGTTTGGGGTTACCAGAGGGTGGCATTTTCTTCTGTTGTCCCATCTCACTCTATCTACCCAAGTGTCCCCTGAGCCAGCCTCCCACCTTTGTGGGTGCAAAGCAGGCTGGGAGAATGAGTTTCCTGGCCTTGGCGTAGCTAAGCCACATTACTCAGTATGGAAGGGGTGCAGTGGTCCCTTCAGAGCTGCTGGGGGACAGCTGGGACTGACCACAGGAGAGGGGGCATGGTGGGCCTGGCCAGCTGGCATGAATCTGTTCGCAGTGCCCTGGCCACCCTGACCCTGTGTCCCCCACACAGGCATACACGGCCACAGAGCTGGAGATGCAGCGACACATGAGCCTCGGGGAGCTGAGCCATCCCATGCCCCTGTCGTTTGAGCCTGTCAAGAGCTTCTTCAAGGACTTCACGGAAGCCATGCAGAGGACGGTACAGACCCCGCTGGACATTCGTCTGAAGGAAAGTGAGTGACTACTTTGGGTCCTTACCTCCCTTAGTGCAGCTGCAGAGGTGCCACCCAAAGTCATATCTCTCCCACATGGAGGCCCTTGGCTGGGTGGTCAAGGGCTCCTAGGCCTGGCACTCAACCCACCCATATGACTTCCAGTGTCATCTCTTACCCTTCTGGAGACCATATCTTGCCAGCCAAAAGGCTGTGCTTCTGACCAGACTGTTCCTAGACCCTGACACAGCTCTAGGGTCCAAGAGGATCCCAGGCTCCTCTTCTTCCTCTACCTGGAGTCAGGCCACCATCCCTGCTGGGCAGGCAGGCAACACTGGTTCTACTCACCCCTCCTCCGGCCACCCGCTTCCTCCTTTTGTACTGCAGGGCCTGACTGGGGCATGAGTGAGGTGGACACAAGGGCCTCTCCTTGCCCCTTGTAAATGTCTGAATGTTGGGTCCAGCTCTTAGGTACTAACAGGGCACACACAAAGCAGGAACTCAGAACTCTCTTTCTTTAGCAGGGCATAGTGGTGTATGCCTGTAATTCCAACCCTCAAAAGGCTGAGGCAGTATGATTGCCACAAATCTGAGGCCATCCTGGGCCACATAATAAACTCATGGCCAGCCTGAACTACATCATGAGATCCTATCTCAGAAAACCAAAACCAGAAATCTCTGCTCCTTGATTCGTTCATTTGTTCACCTCTGCTGCGATGATTCACTCGGAACACTGACCAAGACCCTGTGTGTGCCAGGTGTGAGACAAAACCCCCAGTGAGGGACAGACAGCTGACCTGTGTGTCAGATGATGGAAACTGCTGTGAAATAAATGCAGGGCAAAAATGGGTAGGGATGAGGAGGTAGGGATGACTGTTTCTTCGGGCAGCTGGCCAGGCCTATCTGAGAAGAGAGTGTATGAGCTGAGAAGGCACGATCTGTGGGCTCCACAGCTCTGAGGGCAGAAACAGTGGTCACATGTTTGGTTGTGGAGCCAGAATGACACCGTGGGCAACAAACCCAACTTTTCTAGACTTCTGTGTTGACATGTGTATAGTAGAGATTATGGAGCTTCCTCTGGGGAATTGTAGGGAGTACATGAGTTCTTGTATTTAAGGGCCCAGGCATAATCAGCTGCTATCCCTGTTGCTGTTTCCTCTGGGCAAATGTGTTCCAGGAAGAGAATGAAGCAAGTGCAAAGGTCCTGAGGCAAATGAGAATGAGCATGGCCTGCAGAAGGAACAGCAAAGGGTTCGTTAAGAGGACTGGATGTGGAGTAGAGGAGGTAGAGAAAGAGACAGAGACAACAGGAGACCCAAGCGTTTCATCTTGAGCAACTGGAAGAAAGAAGGTGTCATTTTCTGAAATGGGAAGGGCATTTTAGGATCACAGGGAAGAACTGCTTGGGTTGAAGAGCTTGCCCATGGGGTGGTCTAACATAGGCAATAGGACTGATGACTCTAGAGCCCTGAGGAGAGGCCTCTTCCTCACAGTGGTCTCCCACAGGTCACCCTGAGGCATGCAGTGAATGATGGGGTGGGGAAGGGGCCCTCAGACCCTGGCCAGGGAGATGACAAACTGCAGCCCAAGCAGCTGGGAAAGAGGCCACTGGTAGAGGGACAGGAAGCGCCAGGGCCCAGGCACTCTGGAGGAGCCTGCTGATCGGTGACTGCGCATCACTTTCTCTTGCTGAGAACTGGATCCTTGGAGGATCAGCCCTGACTTCCAGCCTCTCCCTCCAGGAATGTGCACGTGACCGGCAGGCTGCCTCCCACCCAGGGGTTTGATACCGGGCTCCTCCTCATCTCCAGGGCCGGAACACTGCTTGCCACTGCCTACTGTCCAGGAGCTTTGTGTACTGTGAATTTACATTTCCTCCCTAGATTTGCACAGACAGGGTGCTTCGGAAGAGTGTATGCAAGGGCTCAGTTTTGAAGTGGGTTTAATGTGTTATTTGTGTTGTTTGCATGAGCCCCAGACATCCACTCCTCACAATTCCCCACAGACTTGAAATGCCAGCTGTCCAGCTCTTCCAGCGCCAGGCCAGGTACCCTGCTGAAAACAAGCCCTTCACCGGAGAGATCGCTCCTCTTAAAATGTAAGACCCGGGAGTGAGCAGGACAGGCTGGAGGCAGAGGCGAGGGAGGCGTGGGAATGGTAGCCCCTCCCGTTTCGTTTCCTGTTGAGAATCCAACGCCTTTGGGAGTTTCTGAAACCTTTTGAGGCTGCATGTTTTGGTGCATGTCTGTAATCCCTGCTCTCTGCAAGGCTGAAGTAGAGGGACCCAGTTTAAGGCCAGCCTGGACTACACAGAGACCCTGTCAAAGTTACACAGACAAAACACAAGTTCTGGGCATGGTGTGCACGCCTGTAATCTCAGCACCAAAGGAGGCTGAGGAAAGAGGATTGCAAATATGAGTCTGGGATTGCCATGAGGTTGAGGCTGTCCTGTGCTACAGACTGAGTTTAAGACCAATCAGGACTACAGAGCAAGACCCTGTCTAAAAAAACAAAACAAAACACCCAAAAAATGTATATATGGCTGGGCATGGTGGTGCATGTCTGTAATCCCAGCACTTGGGAGGCTGAGGCAGGAGGATGACTGCACGTTCAAGGCCAGCCTAGACTATATAGTGAAACCCTGTCTTAAAAAAAAAAAATGTATAGGGGCTGGGGATTTAGCTCAGCGGCATAAACACCTGCCTTGCAAGCAGGTGGTCATGAGTTTGATCCCTGGTACCGATAAAAAAACAAAATGTATATAGACATAAAAGTGTAAAGAATAACCAAGAGTATCCTGGAGAACAAAACAGAAAGTTCTGCTATGTGTTGGGGTACACTTATCCAATCCCATATACGTTAGAGGCTGAGGCAGGAGGATCCCAAGTTCGAGGACAGCTTGAAAATTTAGTGAGACTCAGTCTCAAAATACAATTTTAAAAGGACAGGTGATAGAGTGATTTTCCAGCATACTTGAGGCTTTGGTTTCAGTCTTCAATACCACACACACACACACACACACACACACACATACACTAAAATAAACTTCAACAAATTAGAATTTGTCTTCATTAGCACTCAAAAGAGTGAAAAATCAGGCCTTGGAGTAGAATATATTTGCATTAGAAACAGATAATCAACAAAAAGACTCATGTCAGAAATTTGTTAAGAATTTCTACATCCATAAAGGGCAGGCAGTTGATTTTTAAAAACAGTCAAAAGACTTAAGCAGATATTTCATGAAAGATATTTAAATGGCCAATAAAGACATAAAAAAGTTAAATAACATTAGTCATCGGAGAAATGTAAATTTAAACTTCAATGAGAGAGCTCTACAGTCCCAACAGAATGGCTAAAATTTCAAAAACTACAAACATCAAGGGCTAACAAATAGATGAAAAGCAGGACTTTCTATGACATTACTGGTGAGGATGTAAGTAGTTTAGAAAACTGTTTATCATTGTCTACTAAAGCTAAACATCCAGCCTTGTGTGGTTGCAGGCTGCCTGTAATCCCAGCAATCAGGGAAGTCGAGGGAGAAGGATTACAAATTTAAGCCTCACCTGGGCAATTTAGGAATATGGGACTACATTTTAAAATAATAAATAAAACAGAGGCTAGGGATGTAGCCCAGTAAAAATTTTTTTAAAATGGAGCTGGGATGTAGCTCAGTGTGAAGGCTCTGGATTCAACCCCCAGTGCATAAATAAAAATATAAAACTGAATATTCACATATATTATGACCCAGACTTTAAAAAAAATCTTTGTGTCTTCATACATGGTATAAGCAAAGACAAGTGTTCATGGGGATTTAAATCACAATTTTTCTGGAGGACAATTCAGCAGTATTTGTCAAAGGCATTAGAAACACATTGACCCACTGACCTACTAATTCTTTTAAGACTATATAGCCTAAAAAAAGCTGATCATAAAAAGTAATCAGATCCATAAAAATACAATCATATTTTTTGTTTTCAAAAAGATTTGTCAAACCTATTGCCAGGTGTGGAGGCACACACCCATAATCCCAGCACTTGGGAGGCTAAGGCAGGAGCATCATTGTGAGTTTGAGACCAGCCTGGGCTACAAAGTGAGCTCAAGGCCAGCCTGAACTGCATAGTGAGACCCTGCCTCATAAAGACAAAAAACAAGCAAACAAATAAATAAATTTTAAAAAGCAGATTAAGAACATTTATGAAATACCAGTATTAAGAAAAAACGCTAAAGCAGCAAGGAAAATTGAACGGACATGACCCCAGTGTTAACAGTAACAGATTCTTACTGATTTTTGCGACAGAGCCTCCCTATGTAGCTCAGGATGGCCTCGAACTTTGAATCCTCCTGCCTCGGCCTCCCTAGTGGTTAGAATTTTAGTTTTTTTGGGGGGGGGGGTATTGTTTTTTCCCTGTGTCAGAAATCGAACTCATAACCCTCACACTTGCCAGGCAGTAGAGTTTATTTTTAAATGAAATTTTTTTAGAAATTGGCAGTAAGTTCATGGCACAAAACTCAAACAGTGGTGTACAGTAAAATGTTCTGTTTTTCCTCTGTCCTCCAGCCACCTTCAAAAACAATCGGGGTTAAAAGTGGGTTTAATGAGATGGCTGTGATTTCCTGTTGAGTACCGAGCAGGAGCCGGCGGGGCGGGGGGGCGGAGCCAGTGGGGCGGGCGGGGCGGGGCGGAGCCGGGGCGGGGGGCGGAGAAGGGGGCAGGGCCAGTGGGGCGGGGCGGGGCCGGCGCGGGTCCAGCCCCGCCCCCCACCGCACGCCTCTCTGTCCCTCCGCAGACACGCGCACGCCCACGCTGGATCCGGACACCATGCACGCGCGCCTGCGCCTCTCCGCCGACCGCCTGACGGTGCGCCGCGGCCTCGTGGGCAGCCTGGGGCCGACGCCCGCGCTGCGCTTCGACGCGCTCTGGCAGGTGCTGAGTCGCGACTGCTTCGCCGCTGGCCGCCACTACTGGGAGGTGGACTTGCAGGAGGCCGGCTGCGGCTGGTGGGTGGGCGCCGCCTACCCGTCCCTGCGGCGCCACGGTGACTCGACCGCCGCCCGCCTGGGCTGCAACCGCCAGTCCTGGTGCCTCAAGCGCTACGACCTCGAATACTGGGCCTTCCACGACTGCCAGCGCAGCCGCCTGCGGCCCCAGGACGACCCGGACCGACTCGGCGTCTTCCTGGACTATGAGGCCGGCATCCTGGCTTTCTACGACGTGACGGGCGGGATGCGCCACCTGCACACTTTCCACGCCACCTTCCAGGAACCGCTGTACCCGGCCCTGCGGCTCTGGGAAGGGGCCATCAGCATCCCCCGGCTGCCCTAGGGGTCCTAGCAGCCCGCCTCCGCCCTGCCCCTTGCCCCCAACCCCCATGCTAGTTTCCAAGGAATCTTGAAGGCGTCTTCAGTTGTCATGTCCTCGGCCTCTCCCACCAGTCAGTGACTCTAGACTGCTTTTAGAGCAGGTCTCTGAAAGTGGGGCGCCCACAAGTACCCTGGGCATCCCGAGTTGTGCGACCTCATTGTCCTCAGCCTGGGAACCTCTTGGCACTTGGTAGGCGCTCAGTGGGCAGAAAGGCGAGAGCTGCCTAGCGGTGTAGTGTAGGGCTGGGCCAGGACTGAAGCCCAGCTCTCTGTCCAGGCAGTGCCTGCCCTGGCCTTTCCCCCTGGCTTTCAACCTGGGGGATTTGACACTGGGGGCGTCGCGTAGGGATGTGCAGCTGTTGCTAAGCCAGCACAGGCAGACTGCCTGCCCGTCTTAGGACAGAAAAAAGAGTTATGTGGGGATCGAGCAGCTCCAGACAGCCTCACACGCCTCAGAGGGCAAATCCAAGTGTTGCCAAGGAAACTAAGAAAGCTCAGTTTCTAGAATGACATGACAAATAGAAAAAGCCAAAGGAGCAGGACCTCATAGGCCTCCTCTGGTGGCAAAAGGCCACCTCTTCCCAGGGCCTGTGCCTCAGGTGTGAAGGTTCGGCATTTTGTCAGGGTCCTAGACGGCTGTGAAGCCTCACTGTATTACAGCATCTTCTCAAGTATACAGTGGAAGGCAAAGAAAATGAAAGCCCACCCCTCTTTATGGTTTAAATAGATGCAGTGCATTTGTTTGAACCATATAAAAATGTAAAGTGCCACTTTTAAGGTGGGGAGACTGCAAGTAGAACACTAGGCTGAAGAAACTAAAGTGCCTTTAGTTGTGACCAGGTAACTTCAAATCAAACTAGTTGGCTAGATGTCAAAGCGCTATGCTGCTATGCTTCAGGATCCTCGGAAAGGAAAAATTTAACCACAGGGTGTGGCCAGAGCTGAATTGTTTATGTAAGGAGACTTGTGCTTGACTCCATCCATCCCTGAAGGGCATGACATTTTTTAACAGACCCTGAACTCAGAGGCCAGGCCATGGCAGCTTTTAACAGGGTGTCACTGCTGTCACACATAGCCTTACTAAACTCATTGATCCTTACATTGTCCCTAAGGGGCAGAATGGAGGCAGATTTGTCACTTTCCCCAGCTAGCGTTGGAGTGAAGGGTCTCTCCTGTCCACCAGGCCGTGCTGTTCAGGGTGGCTGTGAATGGCTGCTCCCTCATCGAGCTACTGCGCAGAACGTGTTATTTCTCCCCTTGTTCTGTGGGACCTGATTCCACCTTTGGATTACCTTCTCTGGCCTCTGAGATGAAGCCTGACCCTGAGGGGACTTGTTTTGAGAAGTTTAGGATTCACATACCAGAGACAGAGCCAAACTATGAAGTAGGAAAACTGCTCTGGACCAAGGCCTGTGCTAGCCAGAAAAGTGGGGTTCAGTATTCAGCTGTTCAACCTCAGGTAGTCACTGTTTGCTTCTTGTAGCCCCACCAGCAAAACGGCAGTGACTGACTTCCAGTGCTGCGAGGAACAATCGAAACTGCCTTAAAAACCATGGTGGTCTGTCCTGCTAGGATTTAGTAGCGCCCAGCAGTGTTCCCTATACTGTCATGGTGCTGGGACATTTGAGAAGCCCTGCCAGCATGTGGCAGGAGGGGAAATCTCCATACTCCAGCCTAGGGGGCATGTTCTTTGGGGTACGTCCATAAGGGTATATGATCATGTACCTTATTCTTTACCAGAGTTGAATTGTAGAAATTCGCTTACTTACACAGCGAATTGTCACTTTCCCTCTGCGGTGCGGGGGGTGGAACTCAGGACCTTGAACATGCTAAGCGAGTGCTCTACCACTGAGCCACATCCCTAGTCTTAGCAGATATTTTTAAATTACAGCAATTTTCTAAGATGTGGTTTGTTTTAATAAAATACGAATATTGTGCCTTGTAACTGATCTTCATTGGTAGTTCGTGTTGTTTTAATCAAGTTGGTAGCACCCAGGCCTAGACAGGTCCTCATTCACCTCTCATCCCTCCTTAACTTCCTTGTGCTAGGCAGCCGGTTTGTGAGTAAACATCGCCAATGGTAGAGGATACACAACTCCTAAAGATAACTAAATTCTTAATTCAGTGCAAGCAAACTCTTGGTTCCCAGCTATTCCTGCCCAAGATTGTATTAGGTAGCTTATGGCATCTTTTAGGACCACTGATGCCATCTGTGGTCAGGAACTCTCTCTCCTCTGTGGTATCATCTCTCTCTTCTGTAACTCCACTTGTCCACCTAGCGGGGCCACAGCCTAGCAGAGGCCACAAGGATAGGGCTGCAAAGCCCAGGCCTGGTTGGGCAGAAGTGCCCTGAGGGCAGCCCGTTCAAGCCAGCAGGCCACAGCCATATTACAGTGAGACATGCAAACCCATGTGTACAGAAACCAGTCTGTGGAGTGTCCATCAATAAATGAGTGGATAAGGAAAATGTATAATAAGTACCACTGCTGTAAAGATAAATTTGAAGCTTCAATATTTTCTTGTTTGAGAAACCCAAAATATAAGGAGCAAAACAAAATAAAAGATAACAGGAAACAGATCTTTTGGAAACGTGAGCGAGTTAAGACAAAGGAAGGGGAAAGGGGCTGACGCTCAAGTATCCACTCCCCACAAGGAGTGTAATCATTATGTACTAATGAAAAATGGAAAAAAGGACTGAAAAAGAGACAGCAAGGGGTAGGATGGGGAGCGAGTGTGAGAGCACAGGGACAGGCCTGAGTCTGTCCGCAGAAGCCTCCCACCACTCCCCCCCTCCACAGGAGGAGGCCTAGCACGGCAGGCCTGACAACCTCCCTCCCTGCGCCACTCCCACCAAAACACTACTTGCAAGTGCTGAAGCACACTTGGGATCCCCAAGTCTGTGCACGTGGTCCTCGGTCATTGCTCAACCTCCGAGTCTAAAACTACAGTGCTGCGGCCCTCTCCCATCTTCTTCCTATCTTGGTTCCCATGATCTTGTTGTCATGGTGACAGTTCATGTATGTGGGACACTGTGGAGGTGCTAGGAACGCTCAGATGGGAGTGACTGCTTCCTCACTGGGCCCAGTACTTTACTCCCTGCTTGGAGATCTCAGGGATTCTTCTAGACCTGAGCTTCCCAAATAGAATGGGCTAGAGGTGTGGCTCTTGGTTCAGCCTGGTGAACCACGAGGTCCTTTTTAACCCAGCTGCTACTGGTTATGAGGAGGCCCACAATTATCACACGTGTTGTCATCCTTTCCACACGCCCTGATGGAAAGCATAGTCTAGACAGTGGCTGCAATGATTAACCTTGACTGTCAACTTGATTGGATTAGGAGATCCCAAGAGAGGTGATGGCATTGTAGGGGTACTAACCTCATCCATGGATTAACCGCTGATAAATTCCTAACTGAATGGGCTACTAGGAAGAGGGGCTTGGCTGGAGACAGTAGATCATTGAGGGTGTGGCTTCAAAGGGTGTATCTTCTCTCCAGCTTTCTGCTTTCTGGTTGCCGTCTGCCATATTTCTGCCTTGGAACTAGCCAACCAAGGACTGAAATCCCTGAAACCATCATGATCCAAAATTATAAACCACGCCTCCTTTAAGTTGTATATGTCAGGTCCCAGAAACAGAAGGGTTATTTAAAAAACAAAACAAACAAAAACCCTGGCCATTTTCCACTTACTCCAACACATGACATAGATTTGTACTCAAGAGTTGAGTCCTGTGATTCTATGCTTCCAACTCTCAGCAGGACCGATTCTTCCCTGTTAGGGATCCAGCTTGTGGTTTACAGAGCAGCCTGGACCCTTCTGCTCTGGGCTGGCAGGACTGGTGGTGATTCACTGGCTCCCTGCTGGAAACCCACACCTTCTTAGCTACAGCCCACACTCTTCCTTCTCTTCCAGATCCAGGCCTGGCAGACATCCCTCTGCTGTCAGATTATGTCTCGTTAGAAAGTCTTGGATATCTACTCAAACATTATTTTATCTACTGCTGTAGAATAAAGGCCACTAAACAAGAAACTGATTGTTTACTTGACATCTGCTTACAGGGAAAAATGAAGAGGGTGGTCAGAGACTGATGGTATCATGCTTCTGTCCATAGTACACAGATTTTCTCTTACACAAGTACAACCCCACAGATGTGCAAGCCTCTCCAGATGTTGTGTTGGGATTCTCAGCAGAGACAGGCCCTAGACTCAAAGAAAATTTGAAAGGCTAGTTATATTCATTTGAAGAGAGCTGCAAATACATACTTGGAATCAAGAGGAGATTCAGTAAACAAGGTCAAAGAATTATGAACAAAGATAAAGAATTTGAAAAGACGTGGGAAAAAAATTGATTGGTCAAAGGGGAGAGTGAATCTCTGGAAAAAGTATATGCTGCTTGTTTATGGATGTAAAATGCTGGAATCTCATAAGCTGGCTCTGTAATTCTATGTGCTATCACGTTCTGTTGCTGTGGCGGCGCTGATTTCAGCATCATTGTCATATGCACATCTTGCAGGCTTTGAGTCCCACACCGCATCCCCTTTACACTGATCTGTCCCCCGCCTACGGCACATGCCACCTTCTAACGCCACTGACCAGCTTACTGCTGCTAGGCTTCGTGTATCTCTGCCCCGAGGGCCACCTCTCTGAAGAAGGACTGGGCTATGTGCTACTGCCCAGGGGCTGCTGCACAGTGGGCCTCAGAATTTGATGAAGGCAGGCATGCCGGTTCCATCTGCTCAGGGCCAGGACCCCTTTCCATACTCCTCTAGCTATGAGATCCTCAGACCAACCTCTAATGCCAAATGACCACTATGCCACACTGCTGGAAAACAGCCAAGAGCAGGGAGGCGGGGAGGGGAG